>JXTB01000781.1:62063-82440 GCA_002914805.1 Parasponia andersonii | reverse complement strand
AGATTGCATATCAATCAACGCTTGTATCTTCTGAGGGTTCACTTCAATACCTCACTGATTGACCATAAAACCCAGAAATTTTCCAGATCCTACCTCGAACGGACACTTCTAGGGATTCAGCTTCATTTGATATTTCCAAAGAATTTTGAACATCTCATCAAGGTGCTTGATGTGATCTTCGGGTTTCTCCAACTTCACCAACATGTCGTCGACATACACCTCCATTGTCTTGCCAATTTGTTTTGCAAACATCATATTGATAAGATGCTAGTAGGTCGCTCCTGCATTGTAGCAGTATAATCCTCGATCAGTGATGAACGAGGTATGCTCTTCATCTAGCTCGTATATGGGGATTTGATTATATCCAGAATACACGTCCATTAAACTTAAGAGTTCATGCCCCAATATCGTATCTACAAGCTAGTCGATCCTCGGAAGGGAGAAGCTGTCCTTTGGGCATGCTTTGTTGAGATCAGTGAAATCAATACACATTCTCCACTTCCCATTAGGTTTCTTCACCAATACCGGGTTTGCAAGCCAGTTAGTGTAAAAAGATTCCCTTATAAATCCAATTTCGAATAGCTTCTCTACCTCTTCTTTTAACGCGACGTAGCGCTCTGGATTCATAGGTCTTCTTTTCTGCCGTACAGGCTTCTTTATTGGGTCTATGTTAAGACAGTGGCATATGATCTTCGAATCGATCTCTACCATGTCTGAATGTTTCCATGCGAAGACATCTAAGTTAGATTTCAGAAAAGTGACCAACGAAGCTCGCATAGGCTCTTGAATCTTCGTTCCAATCTTTAACGTTTTGGAAGACATGTTGAATGATAAATCCTCCAGATCTTCAATGGATCCAGTTCTGACCTCTTCATCTATTTCTCGTGGATCGAAGTCTTCGCTAGTTGTGTCGATTGATGCTTTAACTGACGGTACAACTGATGCTTCGACTGATGCTTTGCTCGATGCTTTGACTGACGCTTCTTCTGGTACCTGGACTATCATTATGCGAGGTGTTGCATCCTTTGCTGCGAGTTTCAATGTGTTGTTATAACAAGTCTGTGCATCACATTGGTTTCCTCGCACCTCGCCTACCCCATGTTGGGTCGAGAATTTCATAGTGATATGGTAGATTGAAGTGACGGCTCGAAGTTCTCTCAGTGTCGGTCTTCCCAGCACAGCATTGAATGTGGAGGGACAATTTACCACCAAAAATTGGGTCATTATCGTTGAAATGCTAGGATAGGTTCCAACGTTGACCATTAATTCAATCATGCCCATAGGCATCAGGCTGTCACTAGTGAAACCATAGAGCGGGGTAACGGTAGGCTTCAAGTTGCTCTTATTCAACCCTATCTTCTTAAAGGCATCGTAGTACAGGATGTCAACAGCACTCCCGTTATCAACCAATACTCGCTACAACTGTGCTTCCACAATTAATTTTTATGACCAATGCACCATTATGCGGAAAATGGACTTCCCTTGTGTCCTGTTCTGTGAAGGTAATGTCCATGTCCAGTACTTGTTGAAGCTTGTATGGTCGCTGCTCAAGATACATGACGTTAGTCAATGGCTGTTGTCGAGCTTCTTGTGTATACCTATCTTGAGCCCTTTTCGAATCTCCACCAATATGCGGTCCTCCAAAGATAGTTCAGACTTCGCGTTGAATTTCTGGAGGTCGCTGTTGGTTTTCTTCTTGTCTTTCATTATTCTGCCTGGTGTATTGCCGTAGTCGCCCTTCTTTAATCAATCTTTCAATTTCATCCTTCAAGGCGTAGTAATTATTGGTGTCATGTCCAATGTCATTGTGATAGTTCGGACTTCGCGTTGAATTTCTGGAGGTCGCTGTTGGTTTTCTTCTCGTCTTTCATTATTCTGCCTGGTGTATTGCCGTAGTCGCCCTTCTTTAATCAATCTTTCAATTTCATCATTCAAGGCATAGCAATTATTGGTATCATGTCCAATATCATTGTGATACCGGCAGAACTTGTTGGGTTCGCGCTTTGCCCTGTCCCGTTTCATTAGTTCTGGTTGATGGTATCGCTCCTGCTGGTTTGTGACCGCATAGATATGATCTATGGGTGTGTTTAACTCAGTGTGATTGTTGAACCACATGGGAGCTCTTGAAATCTCCTGCTTTTTAGGTCTAGGCTGATTCTCCGTCAACTGTTCATTATTCATTTTTGTTTCTCTTATTACTATTACTGTTGGTCATGATCGCATCTTTAGTAGCATCTTTCCTTCCTTCTTTCTTTGTCTTTTAAAGATTCTCGTGCGAAGATTCTACCCTCAGATGCTGACCAACCCTTCGGTAGAAGTCTTCTAGAGTTCTACATTGTCCCTCAAGTAATTCCTCCCAGAGTTTAGTTTCTGGTCGCACCCCGGCCATCATGAGAGTTAAAACTCCCCCTACAGTTAGGTTGTTGACCTTTGCTAACTCTGAGGTGAATTGATTGAGATAAGATCGTAGAGTTTCCTCTGGACCTTGTCGAATTATAGATAAGCTAACAAGTGGAACAATGAAATTCTTTGTAGCTTTGAACTGTCTCAAGAACGCCGTCTGAAGTTGTTTCTAGGACGAGATTTAGCCAGATTTGAGTCCTTGGAATCACTTCTTTACTGCTCCTGAGAGAGTTACAGTAAAACATCTACAACGTGCATGATCATTGACACGATGGAGTTCCGTCAAGTCGCTGAAGTGATCCACATGGTCCTGTGGATCAGTTTTCCCATCAAAAGTGTTTATGGTGGGAAGTCTGAATCCAGTAGGTAGGGCAGTAACTCGAACTTCCTCGCTGAATGGTGATTGACGATATCCATCAGTGAGCTCATCGTCCCAACTAGCAAGTGCGTCTAATGCGATCCTTAAATTGTGAACATCGACATTCGGAGGGAGAGCATTATCTCTTGCTGGAGGCAAGGGCGGCCTTTGATCATTATCTCGATGTATGGCGGGTTGGTCAGGTAGAGTCTTCTGCGACCTGTGAGAGGAATCCAGTGAAATAGTGCGACGAGATCGGCTTTGGTCATTATGATGCAATACGGATCATTCATGACTATGTCGCCGCTCCAAGTATTGTCTTAGGTCTATAGGATCTTGTCTTGACTCTCTGCTGATCCTTTCGAAGACGCTTCTTGATTGTCATTTTTGTTCGCTGTTTAAGCGAGCTTGATTACCAGTGGATTTGCGAGAAGGTTGTCCCCGATTACGGTTAGTTCTTGAACTCTTTGTACTAGATTCTAAAGGCAAGTTTGCGACTTTGCCTTTTCCTTTAGAGATGTGATCTTCATGACGCTCTTGCTGGGTTCTTGGTTGGTCTCATTACCTTGTCTCTAGGCTCTGTATTCCTTTCTCAAGTAATTGAGTAGGACGTTCTCTGGGACGTTCGTGCTGTGGTGGGTTCACCATCTACCTTTCAGCAAGTCATCGTAGGGAGACATTGATCTGGTTAGTGCTTTGCTGAAGGTTCACTAATGTCTCCTCCATACGATCCTGTTTCTGAGCAAGGTTTTCTGATGCGGTCATGGTAGGCTGATCCTGGGCAGGGTCTGCCTGTGCAGCAGCAGTACTTTGGGGTTGGTTTTGGCTAGTTCCGATGACTCTGGTAGTGTTTCTAGTGTTTGCCATTAAAAAAGTGAAATTTGACAAACTGTTTTTGCCGGAATAACTCTCCTTCTAGCACCAATTATTGATGGAGGTTTTGTCAACAATAAATTTAGAAAAAATTACGAGATGTGGCTTGTGTGGAAAGGGTTATTAATCAAAGCAAATAAAAAGGCAAAGATTTTACAGTGGTTCAGCCCCGAAAAAGATGAGCTTACGTCCACTATTTTTCACTATTTTCTGGAGAATTACAAGAACTCAAAATTACAATTTGTTGTCCGGAAAGAAGAAGAAAACACTCTCAAGAATTCCTCAGCCTCTCCAGATCAGAAAAAATCCTCTCCCACCGAAGTATTGAACTCCCTTTATATAGATGAGGATAACTCAATGTTCCTAATTGTGAGAATAGGTAACTATACAATCGGGTAATACAATTTGAGTAACAATATAATTGGGTAATCACTTAAATTGGGTAACTGGTCGATCTTGAAAGAGAAACTTTTGTTTCCTTTCCTTATGGGTTACCCGTTTGACGAAGCGTAGACTAGACTCCTTTTCATTCTGGTCGCATATAACCTATTCGGAGGAGGTCATACGTAACTTATGTGGTGGAGGTCGCATGCAACTCTTTCAGATGAGGTCACACTTAATCTTATTCATGCGACCTGACATAGGATTTTAGACCACACAACACTATGTAAGTTAATCTAGGAAGTATTACTTTCTTATAAACCATAATTTTAGTTTTGTTAAAAAAAATTTCCAATTTAAACTTTTCAAACTTTAAAACTAAAGAAGCTAAATGGTATTACTTTCTGAAAGTGTCTTAACAAAATGTACAACCAAAAGATCTTTATCAGTTTATCTTGCCATCAACATTGATATTTACAACAAATCAAAATATCGCCCCACAAGTCAAGCTCATTTACATCTGTATGATCCTAGTGACAAAAAAGCGTGCTAGCTAACCAACAATTCTATACATCATATATCTCCTCACCTACTCAATAAGTAAAAATCATACATGCTTGTGAATATGTTTCATGTATAAACTTCATTGAAATTCTTATTATACTCTTTCTTTCATAACTTATCATTTTGATGCATTTTTCTTAGAAAAAATTTCTTTTTAGGATTCTTGAGTACATTGCAAAGTTATGGCAGTCAGTAGACTATATCTACCTATACGAGAAGAAAAGACATGGCCAACGTGAACTATACCTATTCAATGTAGACTGAGTAAGTAATGCATCTCACATAACTTATAGTACAATGTTCAGTCCCGTGCCTACTTATGCAGGAAGGATACCTATGCAAACTATACCTACCTAACGCATATAGACTAAACAATGCACTTAAAACATATCTCGTAAAATTAATACAATGGTACTACTTTAAATCCAATATATAGAAAACTTCACTTCTTGAATATTATGTTTATGTCTTTCATGAACTAATAACAATTATAGAAATAACATATATTTAATATAGTACACATAATCATATAGGAAAATATTTGTATCTACTACTGTTCTTGTGATGTAGTTAAAATAATTTTTTTTTTTTACTTCGTATCCTATGGAAAAGATAGTGAAAAGGGTTAATATCTTCTATAGCAAGGTGTATGGAAGACCTAATATAAATTTCGTTACTAAATTGATTAATACAATGTAAAATACTTAAAGAAAATAACCACAAACATAAATCACAACTTTTAGAAAGTCAGGACATCTAATCATAAAATGAACCAAAATGGCACATACTTTCATAAAAACTAGTCCATTTACTTCTAAATGGTACTATTTGCTTTTAAAAAATATTTAGACAGCACCTACCCTATTTTTAAAACGTTCCAACATCTCTTAAATCATGATTTAAGACCTATAATTAAAATTGACAAGCTAATTTCTACATATACACATCAATGAGGATAATTTAAAACAACCTAAGTGCATTTGAATTCCTTTCGGTGTAGATAAAGTTTAAACCCATTATTACACTACCATCAATTACATAGATGAAATATACATAAAAGGATTAATATCTTATACATCCTAAGTAAAGAAATCAAATTACAAGTGTAGACAACTTATTTGAACAATGAAAACACTTGAATTAACAAATAACCAACTTTGGGGCTTTATGTCTAACTTTAATCTCCTCTTAAAGTCTATGTTTTCATCAATATCAAAAGTTTCCTAGGACCTTTATTCATCAAATAAAAGCTTTGGTTTAAGAGCTGAAACAAAAAAAATTGACTACAAATTCAAAATTCTACATAGAGCTCACCTTAACTAGTTTGAGCTTTTACTGAAATTCTTGTCTCTTTTCTCTACCAAATTGATTTTCAAGGCTTTAAAACTGATTTTAGGACTCAAAAGAACCTATAGGAACAATATTTTAAGCGATATCAAGGGGAGAATTGAAATAAGAAAGCAAAACTTAGGAAGAAAAACTAGTAGAATTACCTTGACTAGTTTGGACGTATCTTGCTTTCTAGAACTCTAACTTGAGTTCTACTACTTAGAAACTCTTAGAAATGACTAAAGGGAGTTTAAGAAGTCTATATAGTGATTTGAGTGATTTATGTTATGGCTGGTGAGAAAGGGGAAAGAAATAACCAGATTTGGTCCAAAATCAATACTTAATGATTAAGAAAAGGCATAACTTAAATTCTAAGGGGTATTTTTGGTATTTCACACCATAACTTTCTATGTGTCCAGCTTTAAATTACTCTTGGCTTACTCACAACGTTGCTAGCCATTCCTATACACTCAAGTGTAAACTAAAATGGTGAAACTTAGCTTAAAAGATGAAATCTAATCATACTTTGACTTATGATCCTATATAGCCAATCTTATTGTAATCTGTTAGAACCTAGCCCCATAACCAATTATTAAACATTATAATAATTTAATTAGACTCCAATTAATAATACAAACATAGTATCAATGCCTAATTAATATAATACGCAATATTAACATTACATGATTAAGCTAAACCTAAGCTAGCTTAGTGAAATTAAACATAAATCAATA
Organism: Parasponia andersonii; assembly: GCA_002914805.1. Taxonomy (NCBI): domain Eukaryota; kingdom Viridiplantae; phylum Streptophyta; class Magnoliopsida; order Rosales; family Cannabaceae; genus Trema; species Trema andersonii. Next base: position 75,798 of record JXTB01000781.1, on the reverse strand, counting down.
TCTTGAATGCTACCTCATGCTTACCTAGGGCTGAAAAATGAAATACTATAAATCAATCCTAAACATTGAATTAAAGTTATTTGACATGTTGAACATATAGTGAATTCAGACCCGAAAAATGTAAAAAATACATTTTACCGAAAAACTACCATTTGACCAAATTATCAATAAACTTGATTTTAATGCATGTGCACATTATATTACTATTCATGAATGTATTCTTTGTTCCTTTCACACACTAAATTCTCTCTCTGAGGGTACTAAACCTTTACACAGCACAAGAGCACTTCAACAAACACTAGTACAATAATACAGATTGAAAGCATTTAACAATCAAAATGAGTAATTTACCATAAAATTAATATTAGTTGCTTGATATGTCTATTATGAAATATAAACATGTTTATTATTGGCTTATTATGTATGTGAGAATCTTAGACATCACAATTATATATATATTTTATTTAAACTAGCTATACAGGAACTTTCCATCACTAAAATGTTTTCAAACGAGGTAACTGCTTTCCTACTAGGCATTTCATACTCACACCCCTACCTTTCTTCCTCAGATAGTGTTTAGTATGACCTTAGTGATCAAGAGGATTAAGAGGTCTTCCTTGATTATAGTTCGTTATCTTGGTAATGCTACAAGTATGGTGTTGTTGTAGCGTTTGGATTTTGATTTAGCACCAAACTAGGATTACTACTTTCAACATATCTGTGAACTTATGTATGCCATTTTGGTAATTGATATTTGTTATGAATAATGATGATACTTGGACTTATAATCGATTTATATTTTTTGATTATTATTCGATCTATGTTTAATAGTGTATACCTGTAGAAGAGGTTCACCGGATAAAATTCTAAACATTATTAATCCAGTAGGTATTTTTTTTAGCTATTAGATCATCATCTAATGGTGATCTAATGACTATAATGATGTTCATAAAAAAATGTGCATTATTAATGCTATTTCTCTCTTTTACATTTTAATATAAAAAATATGTATTATAAATTTTAATTGGACCAAACGATACCTATGTATAGATAAAAAAAAATACCTATTAGATTGGTGCCTAATTCTAAATATTTTATTTAAATGAACTTTTTTTAAATTGAAATTTTTAGACCTTTTTAAAATAAATCAAGAAATTTCTCATATACAAGAAACATGTCTTTTGCCGACGCATTTTGTCATCTGAAAAAGTAGCATAAAACCGTCGGCAAAAGGTATTTGACAATTACCGACGCAATTTCTCATCAGCGACTATCGTTGATGTAAGACCGTAGCTAAATGTCACTTTCTGATAGAAATTTAATTTCGTCGGTAAAAGTAACCTTTACCGACGCACGAGTTGTGTCAGTGAAAGTTTTCCGTCAGCAAAAATATGACCATATTCGAAATCTACTTGACTTTTACCGATGCATTTATTCATCGGTGAAAGTCAAATAATTACCGACGCATAAATGCATCAGTGAAAATTATTAACGAAATAATTTAAAAACGTACAATACATTTTCTGACGACAAAATGCGTCGGCGAAAATATCTAGAAAATATTTTTACAAATAAAAATACCTTTACCAATGACATAATCCATCGATGAATGTATTTTTGTTGAATATAAATAATCTTTTACAGACGCAATTCTGCGTCGGCAAAAATTTTATTAATTTATTAAAAAAATTTATTTAATTGATTGTTATATTATTTATTAATTAATAATAATTAATAATTAATTTGGTTAACTAATATATTAAAATTTAGAAGAAGATATATTAACACAAATTTTATTAAATAAAGAAAATATACAAATTGTATCTAAAATTAGAACATATTATAAAATAGAAAACGTCTACAATTCTTGAAACGGAGGCGATGGCATCTCGATGCCGAGCTTTGCAATCAATGTTTGAAGCATTTGATTTTGCTCGTTGAGTTATTGCTGAGTCTCCTCGAGCCGGTGTTGGTTCTCTGCTTCTTTTTCAGTAATTTGTCACTGAGTCTCGTCGATCCGCCATGCGTGCTCCGCATCCTTCTCAGCTAGCTACTGCTTCAAGGTGGCGATGGTCTCAGCAACTTGTCCAGTGCTGGCAACCTTCTGTCCTCCTATATTTTTTAGCCGAGAGAGTGCTCCCAACCCTTTCTGCCACCTAGATCTAGTCCTTAAAGCCTTGGACATGATCTGAAATTCATTGACCTGTTCTGGCCCCACCACAGACTCAGCAGACGAGGCACCATCCCCAAGCTCAGACTGAGCATGAGACTGAGTTTGAGTGAGCGCCTCTGCCTTGGACGTAACCATCTCTGCCTACAAAATAAAATAAAAATAAAAATAATTATAATTTATATACGCAAATTAAATATTTTAAACAAACAAAATGAATTCTTACATGTTTTTCTTAGGTGTACTCGTTCCGCTAACCAGACAGCTTGAGATGGCGGCTCTTGAAGTAGTCGATAGGGCTCATAAGCTCTTTGGTCTCTAGGTTGCCCTATGAAAAGTAGGAAAAAAAAGGTCGATTATTTGGTTAAAGTATATTTTGTACTGATTAGAGAAAATGTTTGACTTTCTAACCTTTGCCTTCATCTGGCTAATTATGGTAGATGATCCCTATCCAGGTGAATACAATAGCTTAGACCGATTTTTCGAGTTCTGTGTCGAGAGTTTTCGTAAAAATACACAGGTTGTTAATTTCACCATTAATTATAATTTATTCTTAATAATAATTTTTTTTTTTGTAAAAGCATATTAATTACCTCAAACTCTTGAGAACCGAAACGATCACACAAAAATATTCCACTGATCGAAGGGAACATTCTTGTACAGATTAGCCTTAATAAAAGTCATATCCCTCTTATCCCTCATTTTCATAAAATGATTCCACATCATGTTGCGCCAATCCCATAAATATGCCATCATGGACTGCTCAATAGAGTCCATGAAGAGTGCATCAGACCGAGGATAATCAAACTTCACCTGTGAAATTAAAATGGACAATCATTAATAAAGACTTTTATTAAAATAGCTTAAAATAAATATTTTAGGAAACTCACTCACCACTATTCGGTTCAAGATGAGCTCAATGTCTTCTTTCTTCACATCCTTCCATGTCAGAGTGGAAGCTGGGATGGTGTCTCTAACCGTCTTGGCAAGAATGTTCAAGAACATCTTGCCATGATCCAAGATAGGCTTCCCTGTCTTCTCACAAAACTCAACCTTCAATCGGTTAGTCTTAAGCCTCCTAAGTTCTTTTTCGACCGAATAACCTCTCGTCTCTTCCCTAACCTTCTTTCCCTTGGGATCATATCTATCATCTCTAGAGTTGGAACCAGAGGTAGCTATAGTTGTTAGGGGAATGCTCCCATGGCTAGACATCCTACAAAAAAAACACTATCGTAGTTTAGAAACATTGCATAGCAATATAAAAAATAATAAATACAAAATTTTCAAAACTCTACACACACTAGAATATAAAATTATGTTACGTTATCAGATATTCCATTCTCTTCTTCAGAACTTGTATCACTATCATCATCAAGTTCAGCTTCTTCATCATTGTATTCCTCTAAAGTATCATCTTCGAACTCATCATCATCAACTAAGAAGTCACTAGGGGTCACAACACGAGCTTGATAGATAAGGTCATCAATATTGTCAACTTCATTTGGTTCAACGTCTTCCCGATGAAATCGAACATTTTCTATTTCCGGAAGCTCAACCCACAATTGGAATGACAAAGAATTTGCTTCTTGCAAAATAGGAACATCGGTGCTTGTTGATGCAATATTAGAAACATCTACTGCATCTGGAAAGTCCCATATGTTTCGAGGCGTATACTTGTTTACAAGTTTCCACAATGGCCCATTCTTGTCATTATTGGTGTAATAAATCAACTCTGCTTATGATGCAAGTATAAATAGGTCATCTTTGTACCAGTAAGAACCTGTGTATATACTTGTGAATTGTTCATCTAGCTTAATCTATTTTTTTCTCGGATCAGTGTCGAATCATTTGCATCTAAACAATACCACATTGCACCTTCTAGAACTTGTTCCAGTATACCATAGAAGTAGTTCCCATCAGATTTAGGAACACGGACACCACAATTCTGGGTGTTGCATTTACTGTCACGCTTATGAACTAGAAACTTTACCCCATTCACCACATAACCAGGGTAGGAGGAATTTGAGAAGTTGGATCTACTAGCCAATGCATGCAATTCATTGTTCAGCTTATATGAACTTGATGTTCGTAATTGATTTATCTAATATAAAAAAAAATCATTAGATAACACATAATTTGGTGCAAAAATTAGCGAAATTTAGGAAATTATATAAGAGAAGCTTACTTAGGATTTAAACTATGCAGGAAATTCAACTTTTTGTTGTCGTTCTAGGTTTGCACCACCTTTAGCCTCTAACTCTCTCATATGCTCACTATATGTATGTAGTGTCATACATTAGGGAAGTTCTAATAACATTGAACAAAAAGCATAGAAGGGTATAAAATACTTACTCAAGGTATTTTTGTACTTCCGGGCTGCTGTTCATTACATATCACTCAGCTTTAAGCCGATCAGAAGGATTAAGAATAATAATGTCTTTTTTGCCCAGTGGGTGACCAACAGACTTAAAGACTGACAATATGCGGCTTGATCGAGTATCAACAGCAATTTCATTATGTTTGGGTCGATTAAATTGAGTTTCGACACCCTGCAAATATATAGAGCAAAATGTAAGTGTCTCTGTAATGACATACGCTTCAACAATAGACCCTTCTAGGCATGTCCGATTTCGAACATACTATTTATAAACTCCCATGGCCCGCTCAATTGAGTACATCCATCGAAAATGAATAGGTCCATCCTGTATTGCCTCTTCTGGTAAATAGAGAATCAAGTGAATCATTATATCAAAGAAGGCGGGTGGAAATATTCTTTCCAACTTAGCTAATAAGGTTACAATATCCTTTTGTAGCTTTTCTAGATTGGCCACATTCAACGTGTGTGCACAAAGCTTTTGGAAAAAAAACACAACTCAGTGATAGTCTCCTGGATTTCCTTTTTCAAATACGGTCTAATCCCAGTTTTTGTTAAGCTGGAAGCAAACCCATCAGGAAATTGGACTGACTTGATAAATTGAAAGAACTTCTTTCGCTCCCTAAGACTTAAAGTGTAAGAAGCATATGGCTTCTTCCACTTGTTTCCACTTTGTATAAATGTAACTCCTTGCGAATATTCATATCTGCAAGATCAATTCTAGCCTTATCTGTGTCTTTTGATTTCCCCTTGATACTCAAGAGAGTTCCTAAGACACTGTCACACATATTTTTCTCGATGTGCATGACATCTAAATTATTTCTCAGTAACAAGTGCCGCCAATAGTCAAGCTCGAAAAAAATACCTTTTTTTTTTTACCAATTTAGCTTGATTGCAGTACGTTTCCTCTTCACTCCGCCATAATCTTTGTGTTTCCCAGGCAATCTGATCTGTAAGTGCTCTAACTAACTCAAAATATCATCTCTGGAGTACTTGTTAGGCAGTGGCCTTAAGTCATATTGACCATCATATTATCTACTCCTCCTTATTTTATCATCCATCGGGAAAAAAAATATTTGTGCTCAATATACGCTACCTTACTTCGGATCCCCACAGATGGAGTTTCTTCATTACAAGTTGGGTAGGCTTTATACCCTTTTGTACTCCAATCTGATATTAAGGCATATGCTGGATAATCATTGATGAACCACATCACTGCAGCCCGTATACAGAATGTATTACCACTTACTATATCCCTCATTTCAACACCATTCAACCATAATTCCTTCAACTCATCAACAAAAGCCTCAAGAACATGTCCATGTCCTTTCCAGGGGCAGTAGGACCAGGGATGAAAAGAGACAACATCATTGAGTCCGCTTTCATGCACTTCCATGGTGGCAGGTTATACAGAATAAGTATAACTGGCCACATGCTATAAGCAGTGCTCATATTCCCAAATGGGTTAAATCTATCTGTTGCCAACCCTAATCGGACATTTCATGGATTAGCTGCAAATAAAGGATATTTTTGATCAAACTCCTTCTAGGAAAGACCATCTGCAAGGTGTCTCAAAATACCATCTTCTTTTGGCCTTCCTGAATCATGCCATCTCATGTCCTTTGTAATAGGCCGAGAACTATACAACCGCTTCAATCAGGGTCTAATGGGAAAATACCTCATCACTTTCTTCGGTACTTTTTTCTCTACTTCCCAACGGTTTTCACCACATACCGGACAACTATTTAACTCTGAGTTCTCCTTCCAAAATATAGCACAATCGTACTTACATACATGTATTGATTCGTATCCAAGACTGATATCATGTAACTTTGCCTTAGCCTCATAGTGCGATCAAGGTAAATTAGTCCCATTTAGAAATGCTTCAAGCAAAAATTTGAGTAACATATCAAATAATTTATTGCTCCACTTGTTAAGGACTTTTAAATGCATCAACTTAACAAAAAAGTTAAGTGATGAGAACTTTGTACACCCAGGATACAACTCGTTCTCCATCTCCTGAAATAACTTGCTAAACTTGTCTGAGTCTTGATTGCCATTTGTTGGGATGTCATCTAAGTTTGGATCAATTTCATGACTTGGTCTATTTACTCCATCAATATCAGCCTTGAGATCATATATCTCATCCCCTTCGTCTTTGCTTTTTGTAGTTACTGCTAGAAATGATTCTCCGTGAGATGACCATATAGTATAGGACTGTTCGATGCCCTTCTCAAGTATATGTTGTTCCACTGTATCTGGGTCTTGGAATTTCCTATTCAAACATCTTCTACATGGACATCTCACTTTACCTTGATCGTTGACAAATGCTTTTGATCTCTTAGCAAAAGCCTTAGCACCACTTCTAAACTGAGCTGACAATCGATTCCTTATGCTCATCCAATTCTTATCGATGTCCATCTTATATTGTCCACATATAGCAAAGAACAATTATCAGTAAAGAGTGCATACAATGAAATATAAAGTAGCTGTGTGTATGTGTCCTAAATCCATCTTATCACTCCACTACTAAAAGGTAAGGCCCTATTCCATTCAAGATTATTTTGTTAGATGGTCCATCATTTACTCAAACATTGTTCCGTTTACGCCGAAATTCCGGCAGCAACTCTCCACAGTTCTCCTAAGTGTGCAACATATATGTACACACTTAGAGAACACAAGGAGATACTACCAGAACTCGACTAGAGAACAATGTTTATAAGCAAATGATAACACATAACGTGTAATCCCAAATTGTTCAAACGGGACAATTCAGAAGTCGATATCGAGATGCATAATCTCTCACCGACTTCTAAACGGGTCTAAGGTAATTTCTTTCATACATAAAATATATTATGTATATATTAAAGATAGTTGATAAGCATACATATTTGAAAAGAAATCATCAACCAACAGAATATCTGTAGATCGATTATTCTCTTCTATGGGTACTTTTGTAATTTCGGGACTTCTAAAGGTGTCATAAGGGTATTTTGGAAAATCTACATCTTTTATTGGTATCTCGTGTACTCTAGGGTTATTTTGGAAAATTTAGCATGTTTTATGTCTCATAGGGGTTTTTTATCATTTTAGGTGTCATATGATTATTTTTTATTTACACAATTTTTATTTACTATGATTTTAATCTAATATTAAAATTTATTATGTATATTATGAAATCTAAAATTTTAAGGGATAAAATTTTAAGTGCCAAAAAAAAGAGGGGAACTTGTACCGCTTTTAGGGGATCCTAACCACTAAAGATCCTCCAAAAGACGGTACAAGTTCTTCCCTCTTTTTTTAGTGTTCAATATTTTATTATACATTTTGTTGCACTAAAATGATGAATACATGTTCCAAAAATTATGTTTAACAAGCTGCACACACGGCACTGAGTACCAAGAGGTTTGCACATTAAGTGTGCACACTCGGCACTTAATACCAAGTGTGTGCATATATGTACACACACAACTCATGTAGCCAAGTGTGTACATATTTCCACAACAAAATCACCTACATTATAATACAAATTAGATATAAAACTAAAATATATAGATAACTATAAAAACTAGAAAAAAAAAAATCTATCAAACAAACATAAAAATAAGTATAATATCCAAAATGCCCAACAATCAATAGATACTAGTGAGTAAAACTAGAAAGCATAACTTGTACAGTTTTAGATGTTTTAGATATTGGTAACTATACAGTGCCTATATAGTGTCCATACTCACGTGATATTGGTAACTGACTTCCAGATGAGAATCCGTATCCAAATGATTAATGCGGGTGTCTGTACATTTCTTTCGAAATCAAACCAAACAAAGACCAATCAATGTACAAAAATAATTCGAATAACCAACTGCACAAATTGTTATTGACAAAAAAGAATAGTTTTTTTTTTTTGTATTCTCTAGGCGAGATAATCAAATGAAGTAAAATTTAAACATGTAATTGATACCCGCCGATTCTTCTAGTAAGTGTGCGAGGACTATAATCCATCTCTAATTGTAATTATTTATTTTTGGATAAACCTCGAGGAAACTACGAAGAAGTAAGTGAATTGACAAAACCATCAGTGTAAATGTATGACACGTAGGTATTTTTTGTTAGATCATTTCTCTGCTAAGCCTATTTTTCGAATGCTCTGTTAGGGCTAGTTCGACCTGTTATTTAGAATGAGAAAGAGTAAACAGATATTCTGATTCAAATCGATTCCAATATCTTATTTTTTAATAGTATTTTAAAGAATAAAATTCTTGTAAGATATGAGAATTAAAAAAAAAGAGATTGAATTTAGTACCCTCATTACTTCTTTCACGTACGAAATAAAAGCAACATATTTTTTATCACACCCAACAACGTAAAAGAAATTTGTTTTTAAAAACTGGTATGTGTGAACCACGGTTTCCTATTTGAAAAAAGTGGTTACCTTTACTTTATATGAATATGATATATAGACACAACTGCGTAATAAAGGGCAAGAAAGAAAATCTTGTATCAAGAGAGAATAAAGTGAATAGGGATTTAATAACACCAAATAATTCACATTTTATGCCTTCATAAAATTGGAAGATTATCTGCGAAAGCAGAATGATTCTAATATAAATAAAGCATTCATATTAATTATGGATATGAAATCTTTTCATTTCACTAGTCTTTTTAATTTTTTACCCAACAAAGGAGATGAGAATTGAAAATTGATTTTTGTTCTCTTCTTCCTTCCATACCAAACTTCACAAGAGAAAAGTTATGATATCATTCCTCTCTAATTTCTGATCACCTAGGTTTATTTTAATATATCTTTCTCTTCCTAATTTTTCTCTTTATCTTATCAAACATAAATGAAAAGAATGCAAACTTTTGATATTCTTTTTAACATCTGTATAGGTATCAACTTCGATATAAAGGTTCTATTTGGGTGAAAGTCGTTTTATCTTAGCTTCAAAATGAGAATTTTTTAGGTTCAAAGAGACGAAATTCCACAAATTAAGACTACCAGATACTCTTTATAGACAATTTTACTTGAGCTAGAAAGTTTTTGTATTTTGTCCTGTAGACTTTAAATCAAGCTTTAAATATATATAATAGCACAACAACTCAAATTGTACCCAATAAATGAATTCAATAAATATAATTTTTCTAAAAATTATATCCAATAAATGAATTCAATCAAGACAAAAATTATCGGTCCGCATTACAACAAGTCACTAAACAATTATCATGTAAAAGATTTTCCTAGTTGCAATGGTTTTTAATCAGCTCAACAGAATTAAAATGAAAAAAAAAGGAGGAGTTGTACTAGCTTTAAAATACACCAACAATCATTACTTCATATACTACCTAAATTATCCATGCATTCTAACTTCTATAGAGAAAAACAAAGAAAACCTGCGTAAATGTTTTAAAAAGGATAATAATGGCCATAGCAACCATCTTCAAGCAAGCTTTCTCGTGGTACTTGTTAGGATTATTCCTACTTTTAAAAACATTCTCTTTTGTCCAATAGAAATCTTGGTTCTAATCTACTGGTTTAACTTCTTAGTTGACTAGTAACTTGCCTCTTTAAACAGTAACCATCTAAGATCATATGCTTCAAATGAACTCTTTTTGTCCCTATATACATATACTTTTTCCACAAGTTTTGTCATATTTAGTCCAAAACTACAGCTGACTTCCTTGATCTTTTTTAACTGATTTTTTTTTGCTCAAGAGACCAAAGAGCTCTATCCCACTAAAATCAACTCTTTAGTTATCTAAGAACCGTTGTCTATTTATATACCACTCCCAAGCACCCAAATAGAAATAAAGTAAAAAAATTCCAATTCCTAAATATCCCAAACATAGGGAAAACCCAGGAATCTATTAGAAAGTGTAATTTTGGACCTTTGGAGATTTTAGGTAGATAGAAACTGAGATTGTAATTATTCTTTCTTACTAACAAGATTGTTGACGATTTCTTGAAAGTAAGATGAACCACCACTACAAGAAAGAAGCTTTTTCCCAACACGTTCCTTTTAAGCCATCGGGAAATTAAAGAATCATATGTTGACATGTTATGGTAACACAAGTGAGAATATGTGTAATAAAAATCCCCAGTTTCGGGGGCTAGTCCAATGCTCAAAGCATACTATTTTTCATTCTGTTTTGACACAGTGTTGACCATATTAGAATCCATCACTTACTGTACCGTAAATCAAATCAACAAAATAATAATGACCATAGCAATCAAGATTTAATCAGAGCTAACTTGTTCTTATTCATATTAAAATATTAAAATTCAAAACAGACAAACCCCAAAATACTAACAGCTCCTATTCTCTCTAAAAATTAGATAGAACTAAAACTCAAAAACAAAATTAGCAATGAATAAAAATGAATAAAAATAATAAGTGAAATGATATTAGAATTTTAATTTTTAAAATGAAAAAAAAAAAGAGAATTGAATTTACTATTCGGGATCAAATAAATTAGCTAAAACTGTAAAGCTCTGATGGGTTTTTCCGGCGAAAACTAAGAAAGAGATTTAGGATCTTCACTGGAGAAAGAGAGAGAGAGAGAGAGAGCGATTGAGAATGAAGCGAGAGAGAGAGACAGCGGCTGAGAATGAAGCGAGAGAGAGAGAGAGTGAGACAGCGGCTGAGAATGAATCGAGCAACGACTAAAAATGAAGTGAGAGATGCATGATTTAGGGTTGGTTAATAAGATAACATTTATCGACGGGTCAATATTTTCTATCGGTGAATGTTTTTTTAAAAATATGACTATATAAAAACGACTGTGTTTTAACTTTAAAGTAAGACTTTCCCTGACGGATAACACAAACCTGTCAGTAAATGTATTTTTATAAAATGACTTTTTCTGGGGTACAAAAATACTGTTGCTCAAAAATTACTATTCGCGGGAAAAAACCTGGGTTTTTTTCCGCATACTTTTCACCGACGAAAAGTTAATCATGTGTAGGTATATTGAATATATATCGATGAGTAGCCTGTCAGTATAAAGGTCCCAAAAGTTAATTTTTTATGCCATCATTTGCCGACGGTATTTGATTAACTCATTGATAAATGTCACTTTCCCCGACGTACTAACTTTTGTCCGTCGGAAAAAGTTGGTTTTCTTATAGTGTCTTAATAAAATTCTAATTTTTTCACTGGCCTAAATTTTAGGTTGTGACAAATTCAATCAATCAAAGATGATAATTATCTAAAATCAAATGATTAATTACAGATCTCAATGGATATTTACACTATAATATTTATAACAGTTCCTCTTGAATATCCATTGTATCAAGAATATGTCATTAAAATCTTGTCAAAAAAATTGAATAGGATAAAATCATAAATTATATCAATAATATATCTCATTAAAACCTTCCGAGAAAAATTCAATTGGATAAAATTTGGACAAAGAAAAAAGAAAGAGTATGGTATACACATGTATGATATGACTAAATACTACCTCATTAAAAACCCAATGGGTGAAAACCTCGACGAAAGGAAAAAGAGTATAATAATATTAATACCCCTACACATTTCAATCTTGTATACCATATTCTCAAAAATAATTGTAGGAAGTGCCTTTGTTAGTACATCAAATTAGTTGTTACTTGAACGAATTGGATGAATCTATATCTTATGTCTCTTGGAGTTCCTATCACGACCCAAACCCCAGGGTAGTGGCAGAAAGGAAATTTTTTTATTTTTTTTATTTTTTTTATTTTACCAGTGGACCTATTCCACAGTTTATAGTCACCAATAAACACAGACTGGAAAATTATAAGGAAAACCAATTTTTAAAATAAACTAATACATCACTATTTACACCTCAACATTAAGCTAGTTATGGCATAATAAGTTACAGACATTCTCAAAGTAATTAACTTAACAAGAGTGCCATTAAAATCCATAAACTTAACAAGACTTAGTCACGAGTCTTGTATTCACACTTCTAGCATTACCAAGTCTCAATAGTAAATAAATGTTAACTTCTTATTCTGCATGTTGACCACTAATGTCACACTGGACACCACCTGTGGAGAAAGAAGGGGGGGGTGAGCACAAATTGCCCAGTAGATTACCCAATTTCCCTCTTTTTGGGAAAACATTTTATAAATCTCTAAAACATCTGCATGGTTAATAGTTCTGGATAGCATTTCCATAAATATCAAGGATTTAAACCGTTTAAAGAAATCCATGCTAAAACCAAAACCAAATATCCAAATCAAAACATGTAAAAATCCCAATTAAAATAATCATAATGCACATCACATAAATCAACACATCATAAGAGTTCCCATCCTCTCATCACAACTAGAGCAACTTATACTATATGTATTGAGTGCTCTCTGCCTGACATCTATCTCTGAAAATCGGAGGGACACCCATGTGTCAAATCCTACCGAACCGGAGGGGCACCGAATGCCTACGCCTACCGAATGGAGATAGTCAGAAAACGAACCCCGCGCGGGTTTACGGGCTCTCACCGAAGGCGGGTGTACTAGTCCGCCTACTACAATACCGTGATGCCTAACATGACTCTCATGCATGATCATATGACATGTGCAATATATATAAACTCAAAACAGTCCATGCAGTAATTTAACACCTTAGACACGCTCTGGTTTTTAACTAAAACCCATTTTGTACTTTAAAATCCAAGAGTACAATCTCTATGGTTTTACCAAATTCCAAGTATAAAAACTTGTACAAAATCATAATGAAAAACCTCTAGAGCGGTCTACGATATTTCACAAATTCATAGTTCATCAAAATAACTATTCAAATAATTTAATTTAATAAAATCACAAAATTTCATTTTCATAATAAATTCCAATTTCAATGAAAATAATATAAAACAAGGAAAATTGAATCCCCTACCTTGAAGTAGTGATTAGGTTGAGCTAACGGTGCTAGAAATATCCTCAATTGGTCACCGGGTTGTTCGGACCAAATATTCGAGTTCCGTCACGTTCACTTGAAAATTGACTTTTCAAACGGAGTCTCGGATTGTGAAACGGAGGTCACCACTGAATTCAGAACACCCAAAAACGTTGGTTTAGATATAAATTTTGTCAAAATCGAGTCCCGGTACGAAACCGGTTCGTGGCACGCAAAACGGTGCAATTCCCGGGGTAATTTCTCGATTTTCGTGCCACTTTGGAAAATAATGATATTTTATATCAAACTTCA
>JXTB01000781.1:0-61829 GCA_002914805.1 Parasponia andersonii | reverse complement strand
ATTAATTACACTTTTGTCCCCAATTTGAAATTTCTTTTTCACTTTTGCCCCCAAAGGTACCTAGACTTTATCTTGTCTAGATTCAAAACCAGATTTATTTCAGATTTTTTTTTTATTTATCCAAAATACAAAATTACCAAATTGCCCTCTAGGCAAAATTACTTAATTACCCTTAATAAAATTTGGGATTTTACAGTTCCTGCGTGAAAGAGAACTTCAATGAATTGTACTTGATTCTGTTACTTTAATGTAACTATCTCTAACTTGAGCAATACATGTCCGTATTATCTTTTTCAAAGTTATTGAACTTCCTTTTAAGTTGTCGAATCTTTTATTAATCATGCTCATATCACTCACTGCTGGATATTCACATCTTAATAATTTGTCTCGTATTATCTTTTTCAAAGTTATTGTCTTCCTTTTAAGAGTATAATATTCTTTAAATTCGCTACTTAAACTGCCTCATTAAAAATTTTGGTTGGAAAATCCAGTGGGATAAAATCATAGTAAAGGGAAAAAGAATACAGTATACTTGTTTCTTTCTCAAGTCAACATCCATTATAATAATTGATATCATATAATCAATACTTTTGAATCGACCTTGTTGATAATAATAGTTCAGTCAATTATTTATATTTTCTAAAATGACATGACTGAATAGTACTTGTATTACTCTTCTTCTAGAATAATTCAAAATTTTCAATTTGTTTTTTGTTTAGAAATACTAATCAATCAAGTTAATAAGATACATAAAATGACATAGCACTTCAAGATCAAAACTTATTTTTTGTTTCTTTAATAAGATTCATATAAAAGCATCATGACACACTTCAGGATCATGAGTTATTTTGGTATCTTCCCCTCATAAAATGAGTTCTTTTTTAACATCAAGTGATCAACCAACAATAAATATTTTATACAAGTTCAATTTGAATAAGCTTTTTCTTCATTACTCTTGATCAATAAGTCAAGATTAAATTATTAGAAATTTTTCATCTCAAGCCGCTATATAAGTAAATTACAATAACAAAATCAAACTTTATGAGCTCGTAATAATTGGTTTGCCGAAATAGTCATTCTATAAATTTGAACAAGCAATCGTTTCATATTGCTTTTACATACACGAAGATTTTTGTAATTTGCAAATATATTGCGTGATTTAGAACTATCTGTTTAAAGCATTTCTATCCTTCAAGTATTTATCAATGCATTGTTGCAATATTCATTAGGCGCAATTGTTTTATAATATCAGGTTTAGTAATCAAAATACAATTGCTTATTAAATCTTTATATGTATATTTACTCATAAATGTACGCTAAGTTTCCACTGGAAACTTCTTAACATAAATTGTCCTTTTATAACAACTATATATTCTCATATAAATTTTGATGGGATTTTCCATTTGTACTCTACAAACATTGCATACGTCTTTTGACATTTCAACCCTTAGTCCGTTATATTTTTATCTTTTAGGATTAAGCTCTATTGCCTTGATTATGTCTCTTAATCTTTGGCTAAATATATTTTCATTTATATCATTCAATGACTTTTGATTCAATCTCCTAGCTATCACCTATAATATCAATACTGATTGTCGACAATTTGCAATTCATTTTGACTCGTATTATGACATAATTCAATGAGATGTCTAGAGTACTTAATATTTCTAATAATTTTAGATATACCTGTTGAACCACTTACGAGGTTCAATATATAATTTTAATCATGTCTCTCAATTTGGAAGATGCGTTTTTAAGGGATCCAATACTTCCAAAATTGCCTCTAGGAGTAACTGTTTATTTGTATACTCTCTTCGTAAGTATATCTCCTCAAGTGTATTAAATTATGAATAATTTTCTCTTCCAATATATATTGATATCTTATACTAATAGGTTTATCATGCATCCATCGTATTTACTGTAAGCTCATAGCTTGTTCATCGTGAACTCTAACCCTAGCTATAATATTAGTAGCTGTCTACGTAATTTGTATTGCACCGCCTTTGTGCAAGGATTAAAACTCCAATTACAATTTTCCTTTCCCTTATGATAGGACAATTAATTTGATTAAACTTTATATATAGGCGAAACTTTGCTTGCCACAAACTACTACTGTAGATGCCAAATTCTACAATAAAATTTGTATAGGGATTTATGACCACTTATAATCCTGCATCCAGAAAATATTTGTAAAGATCAAATTCTGACGTAGTTCTAACTAAATTCCTTGCAAATGAGTAAAAAAATCAGTAAAACTACATAGGAGAATAAAGAAGGCGGCTATAGAGATTTTGGTAGTGGCTCTATGGAAAAAGATGGGAAGTCCCGGGTTGAATAAAATATCCCCAATTTATAGGCAAATAAGAGGTATTTAATAAATAAAAAACTCTAGAAATTAGATAATTAATAATTATTTATAATAACTCGTCAAAATAGAATATTTACTTGATTTGATTTTGGGGATCAATTTAGATATTTTCTCAATTTTATCTCATATATGTCTTGAATATCTAGTAATTATCC
Source organism: Parasponia andersonii (assembly GCA_002914805.1). Classification (NCBI taxonomy): domain Eukaryota; kingdom Viridiplantae; phylum Streptophyta; class Magnoliopsida; order Rosales; family Cannabaceae; genus Trema; species Trema andersonii. The sequence goes on along the minus strand of JXTB01000781.1, from coordinate 59,306 downwards.
TTTCAAAATATATGTACATATCATCCATAAATAATCAAAATGTCACGTGGTTTACTAAAATAGAACTGACAAGTTCTGATCCTAACAATTACAGTTAGGAATTTCAATCATGAATATTTCCAAACTTAATATACGTTTAGATTAGTGAATTTCTAGTTCAACATAATGGTAGTACATAAAACCTGGAAGAGAATGATAATAACCATATTTCACAATTACTTACTTTCGTACATCCCTTTTGCATGAAACAAATATAATGCAATGATATATATCAGAGAATATTTACTTATATGATGATCATATTCACTAATATATCATCCACGTATAATAATGATAATCACATTGTGAGCATATTTATTGTCAATGAAGTAATATATTCATTTCAATTCCCTCAAAGTAATTTAGAAACTTACTAATATACAAAATTCTTTCATTTTCATTTTTCTTTTAAAATAAGTACTATGAGTACATAACCAAAGCCTATTCAATTTGTCATACCTAAATACACGTATATAACTAAATCTCCATGTCATTCTTTAAATAAATACACATAATTCTTGAGAAATTAATAATCTCTCCTTTACAAGTTTTTCTTTGCAACATACATATTCGCTACATGACTTCAGAATTTTGAGAATTCATTATAGAACTCAAAAAGAAAAAATATATTTTGAATATTTTCCTTGCTTTTCTCTTTTCAATAAAATTGAGTATATCAACTATGTATGTGTTTAGACGTATAATATGGACGATCTAAAAATGACATATTGTTGAGGAAACGTAATATTGTAAACTTTCCTTGTTTCCAATTCACTACTTCTAGTAATATTATATTTGGGCACTCCTTTTATTATGGGAAATACATCTATTTCCACTATTGTCAATCAATTAACATCACATACACTTTTAGGCAGTGCATCTTCAATACCAATCAAGTTAAATTAGAGGCTTTTCTATTCTCATTCTTTCTCATACCGTTTCTAGTAAAACAATATGACTTCTTTACTAGTTGAAAATATTCACGAATTATTCAACCACAATGTGTAATATTTAATTATAGCTATGTCCATAATTTTATTATTAACCATACAAAATGTACTAGTTCTGCTTATACAATGCCTCAATGAGCACATGATCTCATGACATGAATAATTTCTAAGTTTATGTGTAAAAACACGGAAATTTCGAGGGTAATTTAGACATTTTACTAATTTTTCGGATAAAATATTGTGGGGATTAATTTGCAAAGGTTTTGTGCAAAGAGACTAAATTGTAAATTTTGGAGGACTAGATTGATAGAGATTTGAAATTTTGGGGATTTATGTGCAATTTTTGAAAATTTGCACAACCCATTCTAAACGGGCTACGTGGCCTGTTGACTTACTTCTCTCTCTCTCTTCTCCCCATATCCCTCTCTCTCCTCTCCCTCTTCTCTCTCGGCCGAAGCAAGGAGGAGGGCAGCTGCCGCCACGCCGGCCACCGTCCGGACTGCCCACTGATCGGCGTCGACTCGCCGAGCTGCCGCGTACCTCCGCCAGTCTTCAGCAGCTGCCGCCGGCCACCAGATCGCCGGAAAAAGCCATTGAAGCCGTTTTGACCCATTTCGGATTTTTGGCCGCCGGCGACGATTCTGGCCACCATTCGGCCTCCAACCGGTCCCATTGGATTCGTATCGTCACAAAGATCTTCAAAATATATATATCTCAGCCCCATACTGTCCGGATAAAAAATTGCCATTTTTGGGTATTTTGAGTTTTTGAATTTTAGTTTTCGATCCGGCTGTTGGATTGTGTTTTTGAGTTCATTTTTTGAATATACTCGGAAAATGGAGAAGTTTGATATATATATATATATATATTGTGTGATTTAGTGATCGGCACGAAAATAGAGGTCGGACGGTTAAGATTTTGTCTCGTTTTGCGTGCCACCGGTCCGATGTGAGCCCGGACCCGAATTGGACAAGTTATATGTCTAACCTAGCTATTTTGGGTACTAGGAATTCAGTGAGGAGGTCTGTTTGTGGAATTGAAGCTCTAGTGAGAAAGTTGGTTTTTCGCAAGAGGACGATCGAGGGCTTGGAATTGGTTCCCGACCCTCCGGACGATCGTCAACGACACCTTGAAGACTCAATAGCGTGGTGTCGCTATTCCGGTGAGGTAGGAGTTTAGTTACCTTCGTTTTATACCTTTTTTGAATTAAAATTTATTTTCTGCAGTATATAAGAACAAGTATGTTTTTAATGATTTAAATTACATGTGATGGAATCTGGTTATATGATATGTACTGTACTGCTCTGGAAATTTTCTGTGTGCAGGTTATTTTGAGTATATAAAAAATAGGGCCATTATGCTGCCCGTTTTTCTATAAAACCCTATTATGCATGTTTTACTGAAAAACCAGAGTACAGTAGTTTTTTTTACACTTCAGTTCTGTATTGCACGCGTCATAGGATCATACATGAGCATCGTATTAGCATTGTGGGTTTTACAGTGTGACGCTGCATGCCCCACCATCGGTGAAAGTCTATAAACTCGCTCGGGGTTTGTTCTTCTGAATACCTCCCCATTTGGTAGGCGTAGGCAATTTGGTTGCCCCTCCAGGTTTTGTAGGCGACACATGGGTGTTCCCTCCAGGTATGGGCTTAGGTATCAGGCAGGCAGTTAGGTACACTTAGTGCCATCATCCTGGGTTTCCACAGATGAGAGGATGTGAGCTCATGGGTATAGGTTGATTTGTGTCATGTGCATATGGATTGATGGTTTTGATTATATGGCAAAATAAGAATATAAAGAAATAATGATATAATCATCGATTATGTAATGAAATATCATATATAATTATGGTTGATATTGATAAATCTAGAAATAAATTTTCATTCTCATANTTAGCATTGAACCAAGATTACTGCTTTCTATTTTGTCTGCAAACTTATGTGTGCCATTCTGGTGTTTGACTTCTGTTGTGGATGACGATAATACTGGGTTTTATATTTAATTTTGCATTTTTAAATAATTGTTCAATCCATGTTTAGTGGTATATACGAACTATGGGAGTGGTTCACAGGATGGAATTCCAATTATTTTATTTAAATAGACCGTTTTTATAAAAACTAGAACTTTTGACATTTTTCAAATAAATCAAGGAATTTCCCATCTTTGTGAAATTCTCCTTCTGCCACTAGCTCGGGTTTTGGGTCGTGACATTATGAATCTTCTAGGAAAATATACAAAGTCTTTTATGACACTATATAATTGGTACGTATACACACAAGTGATATTTTATCACATTTCTTAGGTAGTATATTCATCTTAATTTTTCCATTATTTTCATTTTATACTTTAGCAATATATTTATCACTTTATGTTGTCCGTATAGACCTCCCTTCATTAGCACATGTGCCACTATCCCGGGTTTTGGGTCGTGACAGAAATTTTTTGTATCAGAGCTTTGAGTTTAACAACTCGGTTGTATCACCTTTAAACTAGATTGAAGTTGTTTTTATGATAAGCATGCATCATTATCTCACAAATAGTTTGGCATATTGTTTCAGACTTGTAAGGATGCCTCCTAGAAGAGTTCCGAGGCACCAGCCGGGTGCTGAACCTCCTTGTCCGGATTTCACTCATTTGATCGAGGCAATGTAGCAGGCATTTATCCAGATGAACAATCAAGACTATCAGCCTCAAGCTCCGAGGGAACATCAGTTGGATCAGGCTGATCACCTCCAACGGTTCATGCGTCTCCAGCCAGGGCAGTTTGATGGTAAACCAGAAGCTCTCATGGCAATTGCTTGGTTGCATGAGATGTAGAGGCAATTTCGAGCGCTTAGTACTCCGGTTGAGTTTTGGGCTGTGTTTGCTGTTACCCGTTTGATAGGGAGCGCCATTCGTTGGTGGGAAATAGTGGAACGGATGCAAGATGTAGTAAGCTTGACTTGGGAAGACTTTGAATGGATTTTTAAGGCCCAGTATACCAATGAGGATCAACAAGATGAAGTTGTGAACCGATTTGAGACTTTGACCCAAGGTAACAGAACGGTGAATGAATACCTGATAGAGTTCACTAAGTTGGCAAGTGTTGCTCTTGGACCGGGTACGAGTGAGAAGTACCAAGTTGCTAAGTTCAGGAGTCATCTGAATCGGAACTTTTTCAATAGGATTGGCACTCAGACTTTCCATACTCTTTCTGAGATTGCAGTGGTTGCCCAGCGGGCAGAAGCCATCGAGGAAAGTTTGGATTCCAGGAGGAACCAGCAGAGAGGAAATGATAGGAAAGCCACTAGAAGGAACCAGGGGTAGTGGTCAGCCCAGGGTACTCCGAGTAGTGGGAGCTCTAACAGTAGTGGTTCTTCTGGGGGTGGCAGAGGTAGTCCGTATGGAGGATGTTTTGTTTGTGGCCAGCAGGGTCATCGGAAGAAGGAGTGTCCCAACCGTCTACAGAAATCTCCTCTTTCTCAGAGAGGACCGCAGAGCAGCCAATCAGGTTCTGCTTCTTATCAGAATACTCAAGCAAGGCTTCAACAGTCACAGGGTGCTTCGCAGACTTTTACTTCCCCTCAGCCTTATCAACATCAGTCTTGCCCTCAGGGTTTTTCTCAGAACTTTCAGACTTCTCAGGCTTTAGGGAGTCAGGGTGGGCATGGTTTTGACAGTAGTGGTCCAAAATCTAACAGCAATCGTCCTGGCCAGGGAAGAGGCAACAAAGGGAAATGAAAGGTGACTGGCCAAGCCTATGCTTTTACTGGGGCAGACGACACTCAGGATCACTTAGGCCAAGGTGTTGTTGACAGTATGATCTTTCTTTCACACTCTTGGGCACATGTTTTATTTGATACTAGTGCATCACATTCATTCATATCCTTATTGTTTGCTCAATTGTTGGGGTTGGAATTTTCTGATTTGGATTATGTATTTTCGTTGGGTACACCTTTGGGAGGAATAGCCGATGTGTCTAGTATGTGTAAGTCTTGTCTGGTTGTAGTTTGCGATAAGAAGCTTCTTGCTGATTTGATTGTGTTGCTAATGGGACAGTATGACATGATACTCGGTATGGATTGGTTGTCGAAGTATCGAGCCGTTGTGGACTGTCATAAGAAGCGGGTGACTCTTTTTCCTAGTGATGGATACCCTATTGTCTATCAGGCTGGGATGAGTCCGTTGAAGCCTAGTCCTGCTCTGAAATCGTGCATGGGTGGAAGGAAGAAACTTGAGTGTTATGGGAACTTATTTGCCATTGATGGCAAGGTAAGGACAGACGATCAAGACTTATGGATTCCAGTAGTGTGTGAGTATTTGGAGGTGTTTCCTGAAAACTTACCGGGGTTACCACCTGATAGGGAGATCGAGTTCTGTATTGAACTAGTTCCTGGAGCTCAGCCAGTTTCTATTCCAGCCTATCGCATGGCACCTGCTGAGATGGAAGAATTAAGAGAACAGTTAGACGATCTGCTTTCCAAGGGCTTTATTCGCAGTAGCACTTCTCCTTGGGGTGCTTCTATTTTGTTTGCGAAGAAAGCTGATGGTTCGTTGAGACTTTGTGTGGATTACCGAAAGTTGAACCAGTTGACAGTGAAGAACAAGTATCCCTTGCCAAGGATAGATGAGTTGTTTGATCAACTCGGTGGTTCAAGATTCTTCTCTAAGATCGATTTGAGATCTGGTTATCATCAGTTGAAGATAAGGGAGGATGATATACCGAAGACAGCATTCAGAACCCGATATGGTCACTTTGAGTTTCTAGTGATGCCATTTGGTTTAACAAATGTACCCGTAGCTTTTATGGATCTCATGAATCGGATTTTCAAGCTGTTTTTGTATCATTTTGTAGTTGTGTTCATTGACAATATCCTGGTGTATTCCAAGACTCGAGAAAAGCATGCCGAACATCTGGGGATAGTACTCAAGACCTTGAGAGATCATCAGTTATACGCCAAGAAATCGAAGTGTGACTTTTGGATGTCAGAAGCGAAGTTCTTGGGATATGTGATTTCTCACGGAGGTATTTCAGTCAATCCCGCTAAGATCGAAGCTATCTTGGAATGGGAAAGACCGAGAAATGTGACAGAGTTACGTAGTTTCCTTGGATTGGCAGGCTACTACTGTCGTTTTGTGCAAGATTTCTCGAGAATTGCTTTGCCTTTGACGAAGTTGACCAGGAAGGACGTCAAGTTTATTTGGGATCACGAGAGTGAAGAAGCTTTTGTCAGATTGAAGGAAAGTTTAACCACCGCACTTGTTCTTACTGTTCCTGACAGTAACGAGCCTTATGTTGTGTATACCGATGCTTCAAAGACGAGTTTGGGATGTATCTTGATGCAGAATGGTCGAGTTTTGGCTTATGCTTCTTGTCAACTAAAGCCACGTGAAACGAACTATCCCACCCATGATCTAGAACTTGCAGCAGTGATTTTTTCCTTGAAGATTTGGCGATGTTACTTGTATGGTGTAAAGTTCGACATATTCTCTGATCATAAGAGTTTAAAGTATCTCTTTACCCAGAAGGATTTGAACTTGAGATAGCGAAGATGGGTTGAGTATATGGGGGATTATGACTTCGACCTATAGTACCATCCTGGTAGGGCCAATGTTATAGCCGATGCACTGAGTAGGAAGCCTCGTGGTGAACTAGCTGCACTGGTGTTTGAAGATTAGAAAAACTTTGTTGCAATTGGTGATTACAACTTGCAGTACTTTGAGAATGAAAGGGTTGCTTGTATGAGCAATATTGTGATTTTACCATCTCTTCTCCAGACTGTCTAGCAGAGTCAGTGGCAAGACAGGGAGTTGAGGACAACCTGGAACCGACTTCAGAATGGTGAACAGTTAGATGGTTAGAGCACTAATAGAGAAGGGTTCTTGCTTTTCAGTGGGAAGTTGGCTGTAGCTAATGACCCTAATCTTCGAGAAACCATTCTAACAGAGGCTCACAAATCAAGGTTCGTAGTATATCCAGGTAGTACTAAGATGTACTGGGACTTGAAATGGCAGTATGAAAAGGGATGAAGAAGGATGTAGCTACGTTTGTGGCTAAGTATTTGACTTGTCAGCGAGTCAAGGCTGAACACCAGAGACCAGCTGGATTACTTCAGCCGTTATCCATTCTGGAATGGAAATGGGACAAGATCACGATAGATTTCGTGACCAATTTGCCAAAGACCTTGGGGAAGAATGATGCAGTTTGGGTAATAGTCGATCGGTTAACGAAGAATGCTCACTTTATACCGATCCGGATGGACTACTCTCTTACTAAGCTCAGTAGACTATATGTGGAGAACATCATACACTTGCATGGTGTGCCTTTAAGCATAGTATCTGACAGAGATCCAAGGTTCACTTCTAAGTTTTGGAGAGCCTTACAGAAAGCGTTTGGTACGCAGTTAGATATCAATACAGCTCACCATCCTGAGATAGACGGTTAGTCTGAAAGGACCATTCAGATTCTTAAGGACATGCTACGTTGTTGCATACTGGATTTTGGTGGGAACTGGGATGATCATCTTCCTTTGGTGGAATTTGCATATAATAACAGTTACCAAACCAGTGTGGGTGTGGCTCTATATGAAGTGTTATATGGGAGGCCGTGTAGATTGTCTTTGTGTTGGACAGAACCAGAAGAGCATGTTACTCTCGGACCTGAACTGATTGAGGAGACTACTGAGAAGATCAAGGATATCCAAGAGAGACTTAAAGAGATTCAGAGTCGCCAGAAGAGTTATACTGACCCAAAGAGGCGTGAGGTAGAGTTCGATACTGGTGATTCCGTATTCTTGAAAGTGACTTCAAGGCGAGGTGTTACAAGATTTGGAGTTAAGGGTAAGCTTGCTCTGAGGTATATTGATTCCTTTGAGATCACAGAGAGAATTGGACCAGTGGCTTATCACTTGAATCTACCTGCACAGTTGGGTCACGTGCATAATGTGTTTCATGTGTCGATGTTGAAGAAGTACACGCCGGACCCATCTCATGTTGTTNTCCACAGATGAGAGGATGTGAGCTCATGGGTATAGGTTGATTTGTGTCATGTGCATATGGATTGATGGTTTTGATTACACTGTTTTATATATATTGGCTCCCGGTTTTGATTATATATATATATATATATATATATATATATATATATATGCGTGTGTATATTTTGGATTTGAATTAACCATGCAGGAGTTTTCCATCACTGAACTGTTTTTCTCTGAGGTAACTATTTTCCTATTGGGTATTGTATGCTCATCCCCCTACCTTCCTCCTCAGGTGGTGTCCAATGCGATCTTGGTGATCAAGAGGAGTAAGTGGTTATCCGGATTGCAGTTCGTCTCTTGGTAATACTAGGAGTTGTTGTCGTAGTCTTTGGACTATTTGGATTTTGTGTTAGCATTGAACCAAGATTACTGCTTTCTATTTTGTCTGCAAACTTATGTATGCCATTCTGGTGTTTGACTTCTGTTGTGGATGACGATGATGCTGGGTTTTATATTTAATTTCGCATTTTTAAATAATTGTTCAATCCATGTTTAATGGTATATTCGAACTATGGGAGTGGTTCATGGGATGGAATTCCAATTATTTTATTTCAATATGCCATTTTTACAAAAACTAGAACTTTTGATATTTTTCAAATAAATCAAAGAATTTCCCACCTTTGTGAAATTCCCCTTCTGCCACTAGCCTGGATTTTGGGTCGTGACATTATGGATCTTCTAGGAAAATATACGAAGTCTTTTATGACACTATATAATTGGTACGTATACACACAAGTGATATTTTATCACATTTCTTAGGTAGTATATTCATCTTAAGTTTTCCATTATTTTCACTTTATGCTTTTGCAATATATTTATCACTTTATGTTGTCCATATAGACCTCCCTTCATTAGCACATGTACCTTTGAGAATGTGCAAAAATCTTATTTAAGCACATAAAGAAATCTTTCTAAATTAAAATTAGAAGTCAGTCTATAAGCATGCTCGCTCATAGCCATTTCAAACATTCAGCCATTAATATCTATTTTATTAGGCTATGTTAATTAGCAAAGATAATTATTCTTTTTTCTCTTACATTTGGTAAGCGAATATTTATTTTACGTACACAAATGAATATCTAATCCAAGTCATTACATGCCACAACCTATTTTTTTTAATAATTCTTGAAGAGATTATTCAACAAATTTTTCTTATTAGAAAGCACTTCCCTCTTCTAGGGATGTGATAAATGGGTTTATTAGTGAGTACTTTCCTTTTCTAGGGGCACTATATATAGCTTTAATTACTAGCACTTTCCTCTTCTAGGGGTGCTATATATGGCTTAACTTAAAAATATTTCTTGGCGCAATTGTTTTTTAATCTGGAATATTTCCATATAATTATCCCAAAATCAAAGCAATCATGTGGAGGAGTTAATGCATTATATATATAATCTCATTAAAGTTAACAATCACAGTTATTCCTCTAAAGCAAAATATTAATGGCAAAATAAGAATATGAAGAAATAATGATATAATCATCGATTATGTAATGAAATATCATATATAATTATGGTTGATATTGATAAATCTAGAAATAAATTTTCATTCTCATATTATTTTTGTTATTAATCTTATTCAAATCAAGAGATATTAATTGTTTTAGCATTTTATAAAATTGGGTTGGAAAATTAGAGCCTTTTTCAAAGTATTCATTTTTTTTTCTCAAAATATCCATTAATATCAATATTTTCATCGATATTATTCATAAATCAAAACCTCAACATCTCGTCGACATCCATACTTTCATCTTGGATCTATTGTTTAGATCAATTCAACAGCTTCATAGATTTTATTATTTCAGAACCTTTTAAATTGACGAACATTACTGGTAGAACAAAGATATTAGACTTGTTCACTACTAATTAATAATTATACTTAATGCACATATTTTTAATAATCATATATAATATTAAATTATCCACAAATTGGTGAGGAAACTTTGATGGCATTTTTAAAAATCACTACTTTTATAAAGAAAGAAATGAATATGCCATTATGAAAATATGACATCCTTCAAATAACATGTTCAATTGAAAGATGAGATTTCTCCAAATTGGTACCTTATTATCCACTCTTATCTCAATCAATCTAAACTGTGTATGGTGTCATTACTACAAGTAACTGCATACGAAGAAACAAGGAACTAAGCTAAAAAAATATTCCAAACAATAGTTTAATCCACTTTCACTGTATTCAATCCCAAAAATGGAGATTTTGACTAATATTTCTGGTCCATAGGAGATTCTTCAATACCTTAGGATTTGTTTGGCATCATAACTAAAAACTGTTTTTTGTTTTTAAAAACAAAAAATTATTTTCTGAGAATAAATAAGGATGTTTGACATTATTTTCTAAGAATAATTTTTAAAAACAAGGTTTAAAAAAAGAAAAAATTCAAAGAACAACGAAATATTGTTTTCAAAGTATTTTTTTCCTTTTTTTTTTCTAAAAGAATAAAATATTTCTTTTACGTGACTTTAATATATACATTTTTTTGTAACTTTCTTTCTCATCACTTTTTCTCTTCTCACTTCCTTTCACCATATTCTCTCTTATTACTTTCTCTTTCTCATCACTTTCTATCTCTTCATTCTCTCGATCATCATTCTCTCTTATCATTTTATTCAATTCCTTCCTCTCTCCTCATTTTCTATCCTTTTATTTTTTTTAATCATATTATCTCTCCTCATTTTCTATTGCTACTTTATTTTTTTTATAACTTTCTTTGTTTAAATTTTTTTTTTCTGTACATTATTATCATTTTCTCTCTATTGTATGTTTTCATTTGTTTCTCTTTCTTCTATTTTTCTTAACACTTTTTATTTTCTCACTCTTTCTTATCACTTTCTCTCTCATTATTTTCTTTCATTACCTTTTTTTTTTATGACTTTTTCTTTCTTTATTCCCTTAAATTTATGTCTTGTCACTTTTTCTTGACTTTTTCTCTTGAAATATTTTTTTATAATACAAATATGATTTTTTATATTCATATAATTTTTTTCCCTAAAAAATATTTTTAGAAAAAATTTGCCAAATACCCATTATTTTCTCAAAAAAATTATAAAATAGTTTTTGTTCTCATTTATGAAAATACAACTCTGAAAATAGAAAATAAAAAAACAATGCTAAATAGCCCTTTAGTCTCCCGTACTTCTAGCAATTGACTATATCGTCACGACTGTTCATCTCACGGAACGAGTTTGCTTAATGGTTGATTCTACATTTTATTTTAAAGCATAATCCAAGGGAGAAAAGTAGTCTCCTGCCTCTTTTTTTTAAAAAAATGTTTTTCCTATTAAAATGAAAAACAAAACGCAAAATACTCTTAGTTCGAACCAATGATCTTACACTTTACACATTGCAAAATTGTAAAAAACGAAAAAGGCAAAATAAAAAACAAACCAAAAACAAAACAAAAACAAAATGGAAAAACAAAACAAAGCCAAAAAAAAATCAAAAATAGACTGAAACATAAAATGACATTTCTAATTCAAAAGTATTTTATAGGGTTCTTGTTGTTTCATACAAATAAACAGTTACTGTAACCATTAACTCATGGATCATAACTGTCACGACCAAAAATCTAAAGCCATGACTATTAGTAAATTTATGTTGAATCAGTGGCAAATAGTGATTTTTCTAAAATTCTAGAAAATCAAGTACTTGAAATTTTGTATTTTGGTCCTTAAATGTAAGAAAATTTCGAATTAAAGAAACCCTTCATTAATATAGATTTTTTGAAAAAATATTTCACTTAAAGTTTATTAGAAATTATAATTATTAGATTAGAAACATTTGTAAATTCATAAATTTTAGTAAAATAAGTCAAATTAAAACCTTAATTGCATTGTCCAAATAATTATCGTAAAATCATTTGTATTTCTAAGTGCTCTATTTAATAACACAATTATCCTCAAATATCCACTTAATAAGTAGACTATTATTGGCTAAGTAAATTTGACATAGAAAGAAATAGATGATGTAGAATAGAAACCAACCAATGACGATGTGAGAGACAACATACATAAGCCAAATAAGCTTGTCAAGCTACTAAGACAAGTACCACAAAATAAATCAACACCTGAAAGTAGAAGAAAGTAGGGGGTGAGTACGTGAATGTTTAGTAGAGAATCGATTATAAGTTTTTATATGTAAGAAAATATACTCATATTGAAGATCTTGCATAATTAGTATTCCATTCAAATAATTCACAAAATTCAAGTAGAAATGATAGTTCAATTTATTCAAGCCAACATATAATCATGTAAAATCCTAAATTTTTGTAAGGGTAATTAAGTAATTTTACTTCAAGGGAATTTTGATAATTTTGTATTTTTGGATTAATTAAATATGAATAGGAAATAAATTTGGTGTTAAATCTAGACAAGATTATGTCTAGATATATTTGAGGCAAAAGTGAAAAAGAAATTTCAAATTGGGAACAAAAGTGTAATTAAGGAGAGACTAAAGTGAAAGAATCTTTTTAAAATTGTGGCCAAAGTGGAATTTTAGAAACTTATTTTTCAGTCGAATCAGATTGCGCCACGTGTCTCACTGCTACAGTTTTTGAAAAATTGCATAAAAACCCCCCATTTTTCCTTTCTTCTCCACGGAACCCCCCAAACACCCTCCCTCCGTCACTGTTCACCCGAGCCTCCACCGTCTGCCGCCGTGCCAGACGCGCCCATCCGTCGTGACCAGAAAATGCCGACGAACCAATGCTGGGTGCTGCCGCCGTGAACTGCCGCCTATCGCCAGAGAAATCGCAACCGGAATTTTGCACCACCCGATCGGTTTTTCGCCCGCCGTGATGCCGTCTGATGTTCGATCACCGCGCCACCACCACCGTTGGATTCGTCTCGACTCTAGCTTTGATTTTCGACCACTCTCGGCCTCCAACTCGGTTCCGGTTAGAAGTTGACTACTGTAGCAATATTTTAATATTTAATTTTTGTGGTATTTTCGTAATTATTTTGGAATTGAGTTATTTTTTTCGAGAAAATTATACCACGTGATAGAGGTTTGAAACATGAAATCTCATGATTTTTAAGTGTTAAAATGATAACAGGATGATTGTTAATTATCGGGATGAAAATGTGGTATTTTTTTAATTATTTTCAAAATGTGGTGTTTTTATAATTTTTAGATTTTGAGCCCATTTAGTGTTCGGGGACCTCGAAACTGAGTTCTGACTTCGAATTTGGACTCAGTGAGGTTGAGACATGAAGTTTGATATAAAATATCACTATTTTCCGAAATGGCACGAAAATCGAGAAAATAGTTCGTGAATTGCACTGTTTTACGTGCCACAGGCCGGTTCTGTACCGGGACCCGTTTTTGACAAACTTGATATCTAAACCAAAATTTTTGGGTGTTCTAAATTCAGTGGTGACCTTTGTTTCTCAATCCGAGGTTCCGTTTGAAAAGTCAAATTTTCAAGTGAACGTGACGAGATTTGAAAACAACTGTCCGAATAACCCAGTGATCAATTGAGGATATTTCTAGCGTCGTTAGCCCATCATAACTATAATCTTGAGGTAGGGGATTCAATTTCCTCGTTTTCTATTATTTTCATTAAAATTAGAATTTATTCTGAAAAAATGAAATTTCATGATTTTATTAAATTGAATTATTTGAATAGTTATTTTAATGAACTATGAATTTGTGAAACATTGTAGACTGCTCTAAATATTTTTAAATATGATTTTATACGAGTTTTTATACTTGGAATTTGGTAAAACCATAGAAACTGTAGTTTTGGATTTTAAAGTACAAAATGAATTTTAAATTAAAAATTAGAGCATGTCTAGAATATTAAACCACTGTATAGTTGATTGAGACTCTATATATATTGCACATATCATGCTCATGCATGAGAGTCATCTTAGACATCACGGTGTTGTAGTAGGCGGACTAGTACACCCGCCTTCGGTGAGAGCCCGTAAACCCACGCTGGGTTTGATTTCTGACTATCTCCATTCGGTAGGCGTAGGCATTCGGTGCCCCTCTAGTTCGATAGGAGTTGACACATGGGTATCCCTCCGGTTTTCAGATATAGATGTCAGGCAGAGAGCACTCAATACATGTAGTATAAGTTGCTCTAGTTGTGATGAGAGGATGAGAACTCATGTGATGTGTTGATTTATGTGATGTATACTATGCTTGTTTTATTATGATTTTCTATATGTTTTAGCCTGGATATATATCTGGTTTTGGTTTGAGTATGATTTTCTGTAAAGATTTCCTATATATGTTTCGAATGCTCCATAGTTATTAAAATGTTTTCCAGAACTACTAACCATGCAGTTGTATTGAGAATTACTAAAAAGAGTTTTCCCCAAAAAGGTAATTGAGTTTTCTACTGAGTATTCAAGTGCTCAACCCCTACTTCCTTTCCCTTTTAGGTGTCAAATTATTCTGTGATAAATATTTGTGTGGCTTGACAAGTATGTTTGGCATATGCTTGCAGTTCCAGTTCTCTTCATTGATTGGTTCGCACTCTGTATCATTTTTTTCCTTTTCTAAGTCAAATTTATTTAGCCATTAGTAGTATATTTACTGAATGGATATATGAGGATGATTTCGATATATAATCGAGTACTTAGACATAGAAATGATTTTATGAAAATTATTTTAACTATGGGCCTATGATTTTAAATTGAACACTTTTATTAAACTTAATGATTTAAATAAAAAGTTTCTAAAATTTATTATTTATCATTTCTCTAAATTTAAAATTAAAAATACCTTAGAAATTTAAAACTAGTAGATAATATTATAATTTCTCGAGTTGGTTCAATATTAAAATTTACTTACTCTTGAGGACTAAAACTTAAATTTTAAGTACTCGACTTTTTCTGAAAATTTTGAAAATTTCTGTTTATCACTATTTTCACTTAAATTTACTAAAAGTCATGGCTTTAGATTTTCGGTCGTGACAAATCAGGTATGCAATTATGATGTCCGAAGTATCCTAGTAGATCACTCATAAGTCTGAGTCACGTAAAGAAGCATTGTAAGTCCAATAGCCCGTAAGTATATAAATGCATGCAAATCTTATATGAGTGACTGAATAAAGATATGCACTATTTCCACAAAATTATAATACAACCATGCTGTATTTTTTAATCAAACATCATTTAGTTTTTAAAACTGAGTTTTCAAATCATTTAGATTTTCTAAAAATTTCAGCATTATAACAGTCATTTTTTATCAAAACCCAAAAATCCAATTTCCGGTAGAAAATAGTTCAAAACAGTATATATGATATTCCAACTAGTGTGACGTGCCTTCAAAACAATTTATATATCAAATCAAGTCAAAACAGATTTAAATCATATTTTTATCAATTATTTCACGAAATTTCATATTTATTCAAAATATGAAAAAATAAAAAATAAACCAATTAAAAGATCAAATAATCGAATCCCTACCTTAATTGAGCACCAAAATAACATTACGAGGCTATAAAGAATGTTTGGTATTATTTGGGTGTCATTTGGCGGGTCAGACATCGTTTTCAACCATTTTGATCGATAAGCTTGAAAACTCGATTTTCAATTGGAGCTTCAGATTATGAAACAGACTTCACCACTGAATTCAAAGTACCCAAAAAAGCTAGGTTAGATATATAATTTGACTGATTCGGGCCAAACCCGAGCCCACAGTACACAAATCGAGGCAAACTAAGCTGTTAAATTTAGACTTTTATGCCCGTCACCAAATATAGTTAAAATATATATCAAAATTCTTGTTTTCACTAGTACATCATAAATATGAGGTTATTTTACGATCTAACAGATGGATTGAAAAATTTAAATACGAAACTAAAATAGTTTAAAATTAATAAAAATATCAAAATTCAATCTGGGCAATATTGAGTCAAGATTTATATACCAAGTGAAAAATTGTAACGAGAACAGTTGAACCTGACTAGTTTCGCAGCGAAAAGATGTCAGAATCGGCACTGGCGAGCTTCGGAAGCCATGGCATTTTTGACTTTTTTTGGCGATACAGAGCTCCGACAGTAGGGCATCGATGTCGGAGGCGCAGCTAAAAGATGGCGGGAGGAGGCTGGTCAGAGCTTCGTCGGTCTTTCGGCATTTTGGCTGGGAAATTGTGGGAGAGATAAAGAGAGAGCTGAGGGGAAAAAGAGTGAGGGGACATGTGGGAGCCTTTAAATGGGCTTCAGCATTTACAAATAAGTCCCTAGTTCAAAATTTTCTACACTTAAGTCCTCAAAATTGTTGTTTGGTCCACAAAATTCTTTCAGATTAACCCGATTTCGAATTTTTGATTTAATTTATTATTTTTTTATAAAATGGTCAAAAGACCAAAATACCCTAAGAAAAAATAAGGGGTTTTACAATAATTATGTGCACATTGTCCCAACTATATTCCTTTTTCTAGCGTAACAGTATAATTATTTACATGGTGGGGTTATCCATCCTAAATCATTAACTTTTTAGTTTTATTTTTTGAGGCGATCCTATACCTCTAACTTCTTTCTAAGAAACGTCTTTTACAATCATAATTAAAGAGGGTAGTTTTTAACGAGATTTGTCAAAAGAATTCACTTAAAGAAGAAAGTTTTACATGAAATTCTTTTGCTCGTGTAAATTCTAATATGATGTCGTACTTTAGCGGCCTACGCCATACACATGCGTTAAAAAAAAATGGAGATACGTCTGGTGATACAATTGTGTGAGTCCTGGTAATGTCGTATTCAACAATTACGTACTGTTATAAAAAAAAAATCACTTGCAATATATATATATATATATACACGTGCACAACAGGTATAATCATGTATGATATATATATATATATATATATATATATAGATCAGGTTTAGTGCTTATATATTTTGTTTGAATCTGGTTTTAACCTTTCCATTTGAGTAATTAATTAGAGGTAATTAGAGCTTACCACGCATCTAATTATTAGATGCTAATAAACTACAGGGTAGAATTATCTAGAGCTATTAATATTACATATATTTTCCGCACCAATATAAACATATCCATACAACTTCTAGAATAACATTTTTTTTCTTTTCCAAATTTTGAATAAATTAGACATTAGGTAGTTGTTTATATCAACATATATTGACGCGACATTGAACAATATTATTTTGAGGGGTTAGATTTTTCTCAGTTAGTTAGATTTGCATACTACTAAATTTACTTCTTTTAATAAAATAATTATGTGATATGATGATATATGATTATCATAATAGGACATTCCAAAACGTGTAAGTAAGTACTCGTTACCAAAGAAAGTAAAAATATAAGTCTTGAATATAAATATACTATTATTACCAAGAGAGGGATAAGAGAGATTGTCTATAAATGTCTAGTTGATGTTGATGAATGGAGCACAGTGGAAAACCTGGCTTGAAGAGAAAACTGAGTAATAACAAGGCCTGTACATCTTTATATAGATATCAAGAATAATACAAAATTACAAGTAAGATATATTTATATTTATATAAATAATGCATGTACATATACAGAGTACAAAACAAACATAATACACAACATTTTTTCAGGGGTTTCCATTTCTCTCTCATTGGTTACTTTTATCTTATCCCTTTTGGTACCCTAAACACAGGCTCTTTTTAGAGGGTTTGCTGCCTCATAACCAAGACTGGAAAGCGTGTCTAGAAAGAGAAAGTATCAAAGTTTGTGTGTGAGAGAGAGAGAGAGAGAGAGAGAGATAGAGAGAGAAATGGGGAGAGGAAGAGTAGAACTAAAGAGAATAGAGAACAAAATTAACAGGCAAGTCACATTTGCCAAGAGAAGAAATGGGCTTCTCAAGAAAGCTTATGAGCTCTCTGTTCTCTGTGATGCTGAGGTTTCCCTCATTATTTTCTCCAACCGTGGAAAGCTTTATGAGTTCTGTAGCGGCTCTAGGTAACATATATATATAATTATATACTATAATATCTTAAATCCTCTCTCTCTCTCTCTCTCTCTCTCTCTCTCTCTCTCTATATATATATATATATATATATGTTTATGTCGTTAATGTGTCATTTGATCCTAGATCCGTGTTTTCTTCATGTGGGTTTTTGTTTTTAGAGACTGAGAGTCTGGTTTTTAGTGGTTTTAACTAATTTTCTACGAACAAGATATTTATATGCATACTTAATTTTAGTGTGATCAGAATTTAGGTTTTGATGATCTGCAATAAATAATATATCTATTGAAAGCTGGAAGCTTGATTCTATTTCTTCTACTTGTTCGTTCTGAAACCTCATTTTTCCACTCATTCCATGATTCCCTATGGTTTTGGTCATCTGGGTACTTCTTACATATATCCCTTTATGCTAATAATTATGAATTAGTATTATATATATTATATTTACATATATAATTTGGTGAAAGTTTCAAGTTTCAAAGTTCAGATATTTATTTTTATTTTTACTTGCATATAGATTAATTTTCCAAAAGACTGGTTTCACTGTTATGATTCGAGGACAGAGATGTGATGTATGATATGATGTGCAAGCGCAAAGCCCTGCTTGCAGCTTGGTGCAATAAAAGACAGGTTTAGAGAGAGAGAGAGAGAGAGAGAGAGAGAAGGCTGCTCTGCTAGCTTTATCTCTCTTGGCTTCTAAAGCTGCAAAAATCTATACAAAACTCTTAAAACCTGTGCGTAAGGGTTTGTATTGTAGCTGAACTTAAGTATAAAAATCAAGATGCCTTTCTCTTCTTCATAATCCACCCAACATCTTTGTCGTTTTCCTCAGTTTATTTATATTACTTCTTTAATTTCCATTTCTTTCTCGTTGAAAAATCACAGATCTAAAAACAATTCACAATAATTCGTCTGGAGAAACTTTGTTAGTTCCCACTGGTTTTTTCCATGCTTGGGGGAGAGAGAAAGACTCTCTTTTCTTTTCTTTCTGTTTTCGTTTACTTCGTGTTTCTTCAATTTTCTTTTTCTTTCCCCCTTTCTGTTGCTGGATTTTGCTTCATTCAAATTTTGGAGAAGGGTTTTTTTGGATTGTATTTCATGGCTAATCTTTTCCTACCCTAATTATATATCGGTAATATAAAAATAATATTTCTGTATGACCCTGAAAATTAGAACAAGATAATCCTTTCATAAAGAAAAAGGAAAAAAAGTAAAACTAATTAAAAACAAGATATTTTGATAAACAAATGTATATTATTATACTTTTTTTTTCGAAAGGTATGTATTACTAATTATACATATACGCTAGGGTTTCTATAATTTTCGTCTGATTCAAATATTATAAAAAAAATTAAAAGAAATTTTGTGAAACCACTTCTCTGTCACTTGTAGTGTATGTACATATATATATATATATATATATATATATTATGAGATACAGGTCGTGATAAATCGGAACTAATGGTTGCTTGAAAAGGGGGGGAAGTAAATAAAACTCTTTCCCCCACTTTTCTTCAGTCTGAAAAAGAGCTGAATTTCTTTATATTTGAGTGAAAACCCAAATTTATTTTTGTGCTTATTCATAATCAATACATAGTTTTTCTCTCAACTTAATCTCATCTTCTTGTCCTAAAAAGGATTTAATGTAGAATATGATTGATCTTCTATAAATTTTAATTATGATTATTATGGTTTCCACAATTGTCATACGTCCGTACAGCTCAAAAAATAACTATTCCCTAAACAAAATAATTATTAGGAAAAAAAATACAGCTTATGTCATCCACTTTTGTACCCGATCGAGTCCACAGCCAGTTTCTGAATTCGGGTACGTATATATGTGCTGTTTTATTTAAGGTTTTTATCTTCTTCTTTCTTTGGCGCTTTTGTTTTTGTATCCTTAGCTCGGGTTTTTGTCCCACTTGTAAATGATCACTAGTACCACGTATAGTCATGGATGTATATGCTAAGAAATTAAACTACATACATATCATAGTTCAATATTAAATCTATACCGATATATGTATATGTATGGAACCAGCTGCTATTTTTCAATTAATTAAGAATTGAGATTGTATTATACAACTGATCTATATGGCGTAAGTGTGGCTGCAGTCTCTCTAGCTAAAAGTGTCACTGCCCCAAAATCTAAGCTCGTAATTTTTGGTAATTTTAAGTATAAATTAATATAAATAATGAATTTTACAAAAATTTGAAAAAAAATTAAATATTTGGATTTTTTATTTTAATATTTGAATCATTAAAAATTATATATAAAAGGGAACCATTTTTAGATTAATTTATTAAGAAAGATGCGTCAACTAAAATTCAATAAAACGTGGTTAGGTTGTATGAAAACTTAATTTAATAAAAATTTTGATGTTGATTAAAATGAAATTCACAAATTTTAAGTCGGAAAGCCCAAAAATTGATTTACAAGTTAATCAATATTTCAACCATTAAAAACTTTGAAAGTATGCTCCTTGAGAATCATAGTGTCCTATTTATATACCAAATCCTCAGATAGTAATAAATACATCCTCATACATTCATTTAGCATAAACAACAAACATGGCTAAACAAATAAAAATGAAAAAGAATAAGACAAGTTATAAGGACCAACTGAAAAGGAACATTGATAAGACTACAACATAAGTCAAACGACTTATCTGGCCATCGAGACAACTGACTCGAATGGACAACTACCTGAAAGGGAGGTAAAAATAGGAGAGTTGAGCTCGAAAGCTCAGTAGGAAAACTGTTACCTCATTTAAAAATCCTTTTAGTGATGGAAAGCCCCTGCATGGTTAGTTTAATCCAAAACACTGTTTTGTAAAACTATATATATGTATATACTTATAAATATCTATTTTTTAAAGTTGTTACTCCGTATATATATATATATATATATGCATATAACTATATATATAGTTATGAAAATATGTTATTCAAAACCAATAGTCCGTATGCACATGCCTATATATAGATATACAAAAAGTATGATAATTATATCTAAAAATCAATCAGTCCACAAATATATAACACAAATTCACTCATACCCATGAGTTCATCACCTCTCATAAACAATATCCAGGGTATTGGTACTATATATGCTATACGGCTTGTCTAACACCTAGCCCATAACCAGAGGGGACACCTATGTATTGCCTATTAAATCTGAAGGGGCAACCACATTGTCTACGTCTATCAAATGGGGAGGTAATCAGAAGAAATATCTCACACTGGTTCACGGACTCTACACTATTGGTGGGACCACAGTGCCATACTATAAAAATCCCATGATACTAACTTGGGACTCGTATGTAATCCTATGACACGTATACTTTGAACTAAACTGCCTTATTTTAACATATCCAGAAATAACTTAAACTCAGGAAAATCCTAAAACAATCCAATACATTAATCATACTATTTAATTCCATCACAGATATTTAAAAGTTCTAAAATTACATTTGTTCTCATATCTTGTAGAAAATAAGTTTTATTCAAAAATAACGTAGAAGATAGGTAACTGAATCCTTACCTAACTAGAATAGTGATACCACGCTCTTGGATACTCAAGGCTCCAATTGGACGACCATTCGGAAGGTCAGGAACCAATTTCTCACCTTCGATCCCTCACTTGAGAAAAATCAACTTCTCAACGAAGCTTCAAATCAATGAACATCTCTTCATTGAATTCTTAATGTCTAAAATAGCTAAGTAAAATAAATAACTCGACCAAATCGGGTTCGGATCGACACTATATTGATGGCACACAAAACAAGACAAAATCTAAGTTATTAGATATTAATTTTTACACCTATCACCCAATATAGCAATATATATATATATATATATCCAACTTCACTATTTTCCGAGTACATTCTAAAAATAATAACAAAAACGAAATCTAATAATTGGATTAAAAGTCAAACTCGAGCTCAAAAATAACCAAAAATGACAACTATAAATCCGAGCAAAATGAGATCGTAAAATATATATTTGGTGATCCTATGACGAGATGGGTCTAATAAGTCTAGTTTGAGGTCGAATGGTAGCCAGAATGGTCGCCGGTGATCGAAAATATCTATAACTCCTTTCGCCCCTCGTCGGCATTCGGCAGCCACCGATTGCTGCTCCGAGGATGACGGCTTGCAGCTAGTGATGAGTTGGAGCTACACCAGTGCCTGGGGGAACTCCAGCTTCGATCTTCTTTGGTAGGAGAGAGAACAGAAAGAGATGGAGAGAGATGTATACTGAGGGAGAGAGAAGAGAGAGAGAGGGAAAGTTGTTTTTAAGTAAAAAAAATTGGTAGGTCCCATTAGTAATATATATATATAATGTTGTGGGGTATTACAAAAAGAACTACGAGTTTAGCGCTTCATCATGATATCTCCTTTTGTTTGATTGTTATATGGTGAAAGTGGCATATTTTATATTCGGGCATGATACCATGCACGCTTTTGCCTAATAAATGAATCAACGATTTATTAGGGTTGCTAACTTAATTGGTAACACATTTATTTAATTTTTATTTTTGGTTTTTATATTAAAAAAAAGAACGACTCCTTCTACCGATAAAACTGTGGTTTCATTATAACAAATACAATTTCGTGATAACTGTGCACATGCAAGGTATTTGTTTATCTAGCCCTTAAAGATCCCTGATTGTCGTACAAATTCTTATGAACACTTCATGGAGACCTAAGACTCGTGAATAATCTTGAGAAATGACTTTATGGATATCCGTCCAGAGTATATATTCTTTTTTATCTTTAGCAGTTTTTGACTTCGATTGCTATTGTCAGCCTGTTATTAACTTTTCTGTGAGCTTTTTGTAATATTTTGTTTATTAATACTATTGGCTAAATTTAGAGTTGTTGAGCAAAGGAAGGCGATTCTAGAGATATTCCAATCAAATTGAGGTGTCTCTAGCATAGCTTGATGCTTCTTCTATCTCTTTATTCAAATTAGCTATTAAAAAAAAAAGTTGTGTACAAGAAAAAAAGGCATACCCTTAAGACAATGTGGAGTATAGTATCTTGTACTGTAACATAGTACAGTGCTATGATATGGCCGTATGCACATATGCAACTTAACTATCCAATTTGCGTAATTATCTTTCATTGTTATTATATGGCACTTTCTCATGACAATCTTGCTAACTTATAGTCCATTGTCTTAATCAAGACATGAGACGTACTTTAATTTATTGATCTTGCTTTATAGTCAACTGGTATATTTATGTTTTTTCTTTTTCTTTTTTTTTTAGACAATTTGCTGACTTTTCTTGTAATTACTATTAGAAACAATTTATCATGACTAGATAGATTGGAGCGGTATTAGTTGACTAGTTTCTGGACTTTTGTCTTTCTTAAAAAAAGAAAAAACGTTTCTGGACTTTTATAAACACACGATTTTGAGGTCAGCTATGAAAGTTACGAATTTTGTTGTATTTTTATTGCTCAAATTAGAATCCTTTGAGTCAGTATTTCACTTGTGAGTGAAAGTTAATTACCTCATGATGTTTTCGACTGATCATAATTGCAACTAACATTACTATATATGTGTGTATATATACACATGTTTGGCTATATGTGAGTTAATTACCTCATGATGTTTGGACTGATCATAGCTGCAACTAACATTACTATATATATATACACACATGTTTGGCTATATGTGACTCCTGCTTATCCTGCATAAAGTACGTACTTCCGTACGTCCATTCTCTCAGTCCCAAAAGTTGAACAAAAGTTGAACTCTATGAATTGATACATAATTCATAAATGAGTCCGTTATGTATGAATAGATATACATAAAATTGAAACTATATGAGGTGTGTGTTTGTGGAAGCAAATGATTACCAAAGATAACGGATGGATATCATGATGAGTCTCACTTTTTATGGATTCATCCCTAATATTTGAGCTTATAAAATTTGCAGCCATTTAAATTAAGTTGAAAAAAATGCAGTTTTTTTCAGTGCAATGATATATTAGGAATCGTTAATATTATGTGTACCAAGTAACAAATATAATTAGGCTATATACATATAGCCAAGCTAAGTCTATGTATTTAGAGCCTTTTGAGTGTCCTTAATTATTAATTTTATATGTCAATTTTTGATCAAGTATAATCCATGAATATGCTATCTAACGTGATTGTTTAGGCATGACTTCCTGAATACGCATCTAGAGAATCTCTTTGGTTTGGTCTTGTTGTTGCTATTCATAACTGCGGATTGTTATTTTGCACTAACCCTTTTTTTTATTTTTATTAGTGCTTCAAAAGTGAAGGGTATATGTTATTAGGTTTTTAGGTTAAATGCCACTTAGTTGAGATATACCTGTTAATTAATTTTTGATATCTTCTTACTGTTTAATATATATTAATGATTATAGTATGGTGACGGCATCAATTATATATACTTCTAAATCCTTATTGTATAACAGTACTGATTTTAAATTAATATCTTCATAAACATGTTTTTCCAATTCAAGGTTTTCACTTTGTCTCTCTTCTTTCTTAATTAAGCATGCTCAAAACACTTGAAAAGTACCAGAAGTATAGTTATGGAGCACTAGAGGCCAGCCAACCCGTAAATGACTCTCAGGTACATATAGCTTGAGGGTTTTATTTGTTAATTAATTTCTCCAGCATACTAAATACTATATATTGTTGTATGTCTTATGACATGAAGCTTATATATACCATATTTTCTGTACCTATGAAATGATTCTTAGTTGGGAAATAACTAGCTCTTCTCGATGTTTCTTCCTCAAACTGGGGTATTAAGCCTTATATAAGTGCTAGTACGTACAGTAGCGATTTTTCTCATATAGGTGCCTGTACAGTAGAGAATTAAAAAATTCATACCGTAGTTAATCCTTCTATACATGTGATCAGGAACCCAATATGAGTAATTCATTCATTTTGTTATATATGAAATAAAAGATTTATGTTAATTTTATATTTTTTTTATTTTGTTCCATTTTCTATATTAGATTATACCCCTCTCTTGTATTATCTTAATCTGTATTGAGGACTGCTTTTACCATTGTATTAAGTTATAAGCTCACTATCCTTGTCCAAAAATTCTGATTTAGCCACTCTTTGTTCGACCAGAGCAGCTATCAGGAATATTTGAAGCTAAAAGCAAGAGTGGAGGTCCTACAGCGATCTCAGAGGTAATATTATACATTCATACATGTGCATATAGATATATATATATATATATATATGCATACATCTACGTACCCACTTACATAAATGTGGGTATAGTTTGATATATGTATATATATGTATGACATAAATAGTTTTCATTACTATATTAGTTAGCTTTTTGCTTTATATATAGTTTTGATTATAAGTTGGTTGTTAGTTTAAAGTATTGGAAATTTCCCTTCGGAAAAAAAAAATTGAAGTGTTGGAAATTGAATGTTATATGTATGTGTTCAGTATGTAAGATTCTCCTGATTCTGAATGATGCAGAAACCTTCTTGGGGAAGATCTTGGTCCCTTAAATTCAAAGGAACTTGAGCAACTAGAGAATCAGCTGGAGACATCCTTGAGGCATATTAGGTCAACAAAGGTAACATTTTTTTCTATTGTTATATATGTTATGGTATAAAGTTATTAAAACTTTGGTTGGTATGTTTACCGAAGTATGTAGGTTAATGCATGAGTAATTTTCTATTGGAATATCTTAGAACATCTCATTCAGTCATATTCTTTATTCTAAGTTCCTTTTCTAAGAAATAATTTTTGCAGCCTTTAAATCAAGTACTCGAATGTAGAAAAACCTTAAACTTCAATTGCCGTAATTTTCTTCGGCCAAAAGAAGTAAGAAAAACCCTAATATTGTTAGTAATTAAATTCTACCTCATTGGCAATAACGTTGAGATAATTAATTATGTCTTTTGTTTGAATATTTCTTTTTAGTTATATGTCCAAACAATATGTTAATATATATGTATGTATATTTATATTCATATGTGTTGGAAAGTAAAACAAACTTTATTATTCACTCAAATACTTTTACAAGAGAAAAGTCTCAACTTCACTCTTCAAGCTCATTCAGTCACTCACTAGAAGCTATGCTTCTTTCTCTCTTCTCTTCACTCTTAGAAGCTTTGCTTCTTACTTGATGCTTAGAACTCAAATGGGGAGGGGTATTTAGACTACATGAGAAACAATGAGAACCACACAAATAAATAATTACAAAAATCCTTAAACCACACATATTTTCTTCTACACACTTCTAATAATAATCAAATAATTCACATGTAAAAAGCTAATATCTACCTAACACTAGAAGATTCTAGGTGGAAGGCTTCTTTAATTTGGACTTGGGCTTTTTCTTTTGTGAGTTTTGTACTTGGGCTAACTCCAACTTATTGGGCCTCATGTTGATGGGCTTAAATATTGCTTATGGGCTTAAACAAGTTTATTTTCAACACTCCCTCTTAAACTTGTTTTATAATACCAAGTAAATTTTTTAATCTTGTAAAGTCTTCAAACTTGAGTGGCTTAGTGAAAAATCAGCAATCTGATCACGTGATCTCACATACTCCAATTGTACTTCTTTGTTTGCAACACCTTCTCTTATGTAATGATAGCGAGTATCGATATGCTTACTTCGGTCATGAAACACTGGATTTTTAGCCAAAGCTATTGCTGACTTATTGTCAATACAAATCTCTGTTAGCTCCTTTTAAGGTATGTTTAACTCTTTCAACAACCTTCTTAGCCAGATTGCATGACTAACACATAACGTAGCAGCTACATACTCAGCTTCGCATGTTGAAAGGGTGACAATCAGTTGTTTCTTAGATACCCAGGTGAAGGCAGTTTCTCCCATGAAAAACACAAAACCAGTTGTACTTTTTCGATCATCAGTATCTCCGGCCCAATCACTATCACTATAACCAACGAGTTTGTAATCATTAGAAACTGAATAGAACAAGCCAAGATTGATCGTACCTTTTAGGTAACGGAGAATTCTCTTTGCAGCTTTGAAGTGAGTAGTTGTTGGAGTTTCCATGTAACGACTCACTAGTCCAGTTGCATAGAGAATATCGGGCCTTGTACATGTCAAGTACCTAAGGCATCCAACAAGGCTCTTAAAAAGTGTTGGATCCACCTTTTCTGCTTCATCATCTTTGAATAATTTTATTCCACACTCCACTGGTGTACTTATTGGCTTGCAATCATCCATATTGAACTTCTTTAGGATCTTTTTTGTATAGCTTTCTTGGGAGATAAAGATGTCTTCTTCCTTTTACTTGACCTCTACGCCGAGGTAATATGCCATAAGTCCGATGTCTGTCATTTCAAACTCATGCGTCATTACTCTCTTGAATTCGTCAAACATCTTTAGATTACTTCCAGTGAATATGAGATCATCCACATACAAGCATACGACTAAAATATCTTCATCTTTAGTCTTAACATAGAGAGCATGTTCATAAGGGCACTTAATGAATTCATTCTCCTAGAAATATTTGTCAACTCGGCTGTTCCATGCTCTTGGTGTTTGCTTTAGACCGTAAAGAGCCTTCTTTAACTTCAAAACCTTATCTTTATACCCTTTCATCTCATAACCCAATGGTTGTTGGATATAAGCCTCTTCTTCAAGAACTCCATTTAGAAATGCGGACTTTACATCCATCTGATGAATCTTCCATTTGTTCTGAGCAGCAAGAGAAATAATTAATCTTATAGTTTCCAATCGTGCAACAGGAGCGAATACCTCGTCGTAGTCAATGCCGGCTCTTTGACTATAGCCTTTCGTGACTAGCCTTGCTTTGTATCTTTCTATCTCTCCATTGGCATTTTTCTTCACCTTGTATACGCATTTTACACCGATAGCTTTATGACCTTTAGGAAGAGTGGATAGTTCTCAAGTGTCATTCTTTTCTATGGCTTTGACTTCTTCATCCATCGCATTTCTCCATTTTTCATCTTATACAGCCTCTTGGAAGTTCACCGGTTCACAATCAGCAAATAGGCAAAATAGAGTGAGGTTTTCAAGTCTATCAGTCACCTCATATAGATCTTCAAGACTTCTTGTACGTTCTTCGTGCCTCTCAGTTAAGAAAGATGGAGGTGAATCTTCATGAGTGGATGATGTCGGTGAGGAAGGTGGAGTAATAGCCTCTTGATGTACTTCTCTTGCTTGCTCTACTAGTGTTTCCATATCTTCAAATTGTGGAAAGAAATTGTAGTCATTTATTTGAGAGCCAAAGTCCCATTCACCTTCTTCATCGAATATTACATCTCGACTGATGATTACTTTTCCATTGTTAGGATTGTATAACTTATATCCTTTAGAGTTGGTGTCATAGTCGATGAAAATGAACCTCTTGCTTTATCATCAAGCTTGGTTCTATGTTCATCTGGCACATGTACATAGGCTATGCTTCCAAAAACTCTCAAGTGGAAGATCCCAGGTTTCCTTCCGCTCCATGCTTCTTGTGGTATCTTTCCCCACACACTTCTTGTTGGAGATCGATTGGACAAGTAAACTGCGCATGCAACAGCTTCTGTCCATAACTCTTTGGGTAATCTCTTACTTTTCAGCATGCTTCGAGCTATGTTGAGGATGGTTCGGTTCTTCCTTTCTGCCACACCATTTTGTTGAGGGGATCTTCGAATAGTTAAAGGTCGTCGAATTCCATTTGCTTCGCAGAATTCTTGGAACTCTTTTGAAGTGAATTCTCCTCCTCTATCAGATCTCATGGCTTTGATCTGAAGATTGCTTTCCTTCTCTACAGTAGCCTTGAACTTCTTGAAAGCTTCAAAGACTTCTGATTTTTGCTTCAAGAAATAAACCCAAGTCTTTCTTGAGAAATCATCAATAAATAGCAAGAAGTAGTTGCTCTTACCGAAAGAACTTGGTTTGATAGGACCGCACATATCTGTATGCACGAGCTCTAGTGGCTTTTGGGCTCTTAAATTCGACTCTTTTGGAAAGCTTTTCCTGAATTGCTTCCTGAGTAAGCATCCTTCACAAAGTTGATCAGGATGATTGATGCATGGCAAGTCTCTTACCATTTCTTTCTTGGACAGTAGCTCTAGTCCTCCAAAGTTGAGATGTCTGAATCTCAAATGCCATAGCCATGATGAATCCTTATAACATGCTTTCAGACATTTTGCCATATCATTTTGAATGTTCAATAAGAACATTCTATTTCTTGACATAGGCACCTTAGCAATCAAATTCATATTGTTATCTCTTATAGCAAGACTATAATCTTTCAAGTGAATATCATAGCCTTTCTCTAAGAGTTGTCCCAAACTCAAGATGTTTGTTTTCATTGTGGGTACAAAATAAACATTTGAAATAAATTGATACCTCCCATTTTTTAAGCAGATAAGAATTTTACCTTTTCCTTTTACCGCTACTTTTGAATCATCACCGAAGGAAACACTCCCACTGATTGATTCATCAAGCTCTATAAACATTGATCGACGCCCACACATATGATTGTTAGCACTGGTATCAAGATACCATGTGTTGTCTTGTCCTCCATCGTTGTCTTTATATGCTAGTAGCACGGTGCCATTTTCTTTCTTCAACGTAATTGACTTTCTCTTCAATTCTGCTATTGGGTATTCTACACTCTCTAGCATAATGTCCAAACTTGTGACAATTGAAACATTCAACTTGAGACTTCTCAAGCCTTGAGTTCATTCG
The DNA here is from genome assembly GCA_002914805.1 of Parasponia andersonii. Lineage (NCBI taxonomy): Eukaryota > Viridiplantae > Streptophyta > Magnoliopsida > Rosales > Cannabaceae > Trema > Trema andersonii. The sequence continues at coordinate 29,667 of JXTB01000781.1, read as the reverse complement.
ACCTCTACCACGACCTCTTGTAGAGCTTTCTCCTCTTTCGAAAAGTGTTGATATGATAATTGTGGTTGTTGGAATTCTAACTTCGTCCACGACCTCGACTTGTACCACGTCCTTGTCCTCGGGTTTGACCTCTACCACGACTACGTTGACTTCTTTCGCTACATTGGCTATCTTCTTTCTCTGTAATTTGTGTCTTGAGAAGCTGCTCCTTCAAATTTGGCTTCTTCTTTTTCTTTTCCTCGTGAGTTTGTAAAGAATCCAAGAGTTGTTCTATTGTCATGGCTCCCAAATCTTTAGTTTCTTCGATGACAGTAATAATATTCTCGAACTTTGGGTCTAACGATCGAAGAATCTTTTCTATAATCGTAACATTTCAAGTTTCTCACCATTTCTCTTTATTTGATTGGAAATGGTTAGAACTCTGGAAAAGGAGTCAGAAACTGACTCAGCCTCTGTCATATGTAATAAATCAAACTCTCCTCTTAGAGTCTGAAGGCGGACCTTTTTGACCTTTTCTTCTCCCTTGTATGAAATTTGAAGTTTCTCCCATGCTTCCTTAGCGGAGGTTGCACTTGAGATTTTCTCAAACCCGTCGTTATCTAAGGCTTGGTAAATGAGGAAGAGAGCTTTTTTGTCTCTCTTTCTTGAATCTTTTAAACTATCCTTCTGTGTTGAAGATAGTGTTGACTCATCTCTTGGCTCTTCGTAGCCTTTCTCTACTACTTCCCAAACATCATGTGCTCCAAGGAGGACTTTCATTTTGATAGTCCAATTATCAAAGTTATTACCTTGAAGTGGTGGAACTTGAAGAGATGTTAAACTGCCGGCAGCCATAACTCTTAATGGAGTGAGTTTTTGGGAATTTCGACTGCACAGATAGATCCAGAATGCCTAAAAACCTTAAGATTGACTTGTATATCGACCTGGTCAAAGTCAACAGTCAAAGTCAACGCTTGGTCAATAGTCAACAGTTGGTCAACGGCTCTGACGGCTTAGTCAACGGCGCAGTCAAACACTCTTATGGCTTGGTCAATGGCTCTGACGGCTCGGCTTTGATGGCTTGGTTAACAGCTCTGACGGCTCGGTCAAATGACTCTGACTCGGCTCAACTCAGTGAGTTGACTCAGTTTATGGCAGCAAACTTCCGATGACTCGTTCTGACACGTTCGGACTCCGATTGGGCTGATTTTTGTGGTAGTGTGTTCGTCTCGTCGAGCTCTTCGATTTGATATATAATAGTAGTATGTTTGGAATAAATAGCTAATACTCTCAATTTCAAGAATTCTTTTCTGATGTGGAAGATCAGTCAAAGCTGCAACCACAGAGCATACTTAGAATTTCAAGAGAACTCATAACCTTGCTCTGATACCACTTTGTTGGAAAGTAAAACAAACTTTATTATTCACTCAAATACTTTTACAAGAGAAAATTCTAAACTTCACTCTTCAAGCTCACTCACTCACTCACTAGAAGCTATGCTTCTTTCTCTCTTCTCTTCACTCTTAGAAGCTTTGTTTCTTACTTGATGCTTAGAACTCAAATGGGGAGAGGTATTTATACTACATGAGAAACAATGAGAACCACACAAATAAATAATTACAAAAATCCTTAAAGCACACATATTTTCTTCTACATACTTCTAATAATAATCAAATAATTCACATGTAAAAAGCTAATATCTACCTAACACTAGAAGATTCTAGGTGGAAGGCTTCTTTAATTTGGACTTGGGCTTTTTCTTTTGTGAGTTTTGCACTTGGGCTAACTCCAACTTATTGGGGCTCATGTTGATGGGCTTAAATATTTCTTATGGGCTTAAACAAGTTTATTTTCAACAATATGTATTGCAATATATTAGTGTTAACGAATAGTATTGACACAACCCTTAAGCATTGCTTTTCATCATTAATGAACATAAGCCCAGGCCATAGGAAAAAACAAATGAACCAGAACTTTTCAAAGCCAGCTAGAGAGATGAACCAAATTTCCTAGTAGTGTTTGGACCAAAATGACTTTTCTGGAGTATTCTATAGAATAACTTGTTGGTTCTAAAAGAATAATAAGTTTAGGATCATAAATTATAGTGACTCTATTATAACATTTCTAATAAAACCATTTAGAAAAATTAGTTCTAGAAATTCATTTAGGCTCAAATAACTCTTTAAGAGTTTTACCTACCAAAAAGATAATAATTACAAAAATACTGTATAAAAAGAAATAGTACACAGAATGGTATTTTTGAAAATCAAAAGTGACATTTTTTTAAAAACTTTCTTTATTGATTACTAGCTACTAGTTTCTGATTACCATATTTGTTACTAGTTTTTTTGTTACCACTACCAAATTTAAGTCATGATCCTTTTATGTTTTTTTCATTGAACTATCTAGCTTCTACTTATCAATTTTGTTACTAGTTTTAGAATCAGGGATCAATTTCTAAACTGATTATTAGTGTCTAATTTGATTATTCGTTTCTAGATTTGTAGTAGGTTATATTATTTTACAGACTAGTAGCTAGTTACAAGATTAACTTCTAGTTACCAATTATCAATCTAATTACTAGTTTCTATACTAATGGCCAATTATAAGACTAGTGAGTCATTATCACATTGACTATCATATTCGTAACCATATACCAAAAACAAAATTGGTTAACACTAGTTATCAATAATCGGATTTGCTTAGCATTAGTTTTTGGATTTATCTAGTTATTTTGATTACCAATAACCAATCTAAATATTAATCACTAATTTAATTACCGATTTCCAAACTGGTGACTAGTTACCAAGATTGGTAATTAAATATGAGCTACTAGTTATCAATCTAATTATTAGCACTAGTTACCAGATTGGTAACTAATAACAATCTTTACCTCCATAAATAGTTACTAGATCAAATTCATTTTGCACTGTCGGAAAATTTTACTATATTTGTCAATCTACATCATCTATTTACGTGATTATAATCAAATAATGTTATACATTAAAAAAAATAACTTGAAAACTAACCTAACAAGTAAGAACTTACAAGAATTGGGTAAACATAAATTATTTTATTGGAACTACAGTATACAAAACTTACTCTGGTTACCACTCTTCAAATATATAGAATATTTGCAATTGCAATATTTCAATAAATGGTGATCAATTTTAAAGTACAAGACAAAAATAAAAACTGTAATGAAATTGTGGCAACATTTTTTTTATAACAGAAAAAGAAGGAGGGGGCAACCAGCACGAGGGAGACACTCAAATTTGAACCCTCAAACTTTAGTCTCCAAGATAACCATATTGCCACTAAGTCACCTATTTAACGGTGGCAAGTTAACACTCGATAACATATAAAAATAAATACATATCACTAAGGACTTTGATAGATACTTCAATGATAGATAGGTAATTCCTTCTTTAATAGCAAAATATAGGAAAATTGGCTTTTTTCCTGTTAAAAGAGAAAGGTAATAACTAACAAGCCTCAGACACATCCTCTTTCTTTTCTAATTCAAACTATGTGAGATGTACTTTCCAAGAAGAAATTAAATATAATCAGATGCATAAATACTATCCTAAATGCTGAAAGCTTAATTTAATTTCACATCCATAAAACAATTTAAACTTTGAGTTGATTTTGTTCACTATTTTCTCCACATAAGCTGCAAGAACTTGGGCCATGTTCTTTCATCCTGGATTTGGATCATTGGCTTCTCATTTCAAAACTTAGTCGTTCAACCATAATACACCTCTACACACAATCGTATGTATAAACAAAAATCCACATCAATACTATAGAAATACATATAATATAAGCATAAATATAAGTAATAAAATACAACAAATTCTATGAAAATAGCCTCATAACAACATTAGGAGCGTAAATTTAAGAGTGGGAATCATAGTGAAAAAGAGTTCTACGGTAGAGTGGAAACCATTGGAAATGAAATTGGATTATATTTTAGACTGAACCAAAAACGATTTCTTCGAATCAATCAGCAATGAAGATGACAAAAAAGACCAACTTATACGAAAATGAGAAGAGAAAAAATGGAGAACTCTGCTACTACGGACGAAGTCACGAGCTTCTGTAGACTAAGGGAGAGAGAGAAAGAAACGGGGAAAATTGATATTATATGAAAAAGACTCTATGAACTAAAATTAAATGAGGGTGCCGTATATTTAAGATTATTAAATAAAAAAAAGGACTTGGTGTAGTCTCTAATTTCCTAAATAAAAATGGGCTGAGTTGTAACTTTCAAGTCAAGAATAAAAATTGGCCTTGAGCTACAATTGATGGAATAGGATGGACGCCCAACCTATCAGTCCTAGTTCATATTTGATTTTTCTCTAGTTATGCTCTCTAAGTAACAATAAGTACTCAAATTACCTCCCCTCAAAGAAAATTAAAAACCCTTAAATTACCCTTTAAAAGAACACTAAAAAAAATGCTAATAAAAGTCAAATCAGGTAAATTTGGGAGGTGGAAAAAGAGATGAGGCTAAAAAATAATATCCTATTTGAGTATTAGGATACAGATGAACTACTCCTTATTTACAAATAAGGACAATGATTAGAACACTAAAATTTTGCACCAAAAACTTATACCAATAATATGATATTATTTTTAGCGATATAACTTAAAATGGTGTGGTCCTATTTTCTAAAAAAATTTAGTTAAAATGAATGACACCTTATATGATATAAGTTCTTATGTAAAATATGGGTATCCCTAGCATTATTCTACAAATAATTTTATTTTTGTGCGGAATATTTAAGAGAAATTTACGTTTAGTACCCATCTTTTAAAAATTTTCTAATAAATACCCATTTTAATTTTTCTTTCAAAGATACCTATTTTTATGATCCACATTTACAATATAAATTTTATCCATGATATACACATTTCATGTGTAAAATATGAATGATATATATTTAAATGTGTGCCAATTTTTAGTGTAATTTTTATTAATGAAATGTAAACCACGGTATACATTTAATACATGAAATGTATATATTGGTCTACATTTCATGTGTAAAACAGTGATGATATTTCTCCAAAAAAAAAGGGGTATAAAAGTGGATATTTATAAAATAAAAATAAAAAACAAGTATTTATGAAAATATTGTTTTAAAAACGGGTATTTATGAATTTTTCCCAATATTTAATCATTTAGAATAATCCCACACTCCAATGGTATAGGATCGCATTTTCAAAATAATATTTTTACTCAGTTCAGTATTAAATTAAATTAAAAGTTTTCATCTTTGAAATGTTTGATATTATTTATTATCTACTCTTGAATTTATGAGTGCATCAAACGCAAGATAATAGTAAGCCTATTATTTCAAGCAATCTACTCCGATTGCTATCGCTCTTTCATAGAGATAAAAGTGACGAGTTTGGGCAAAAATGACTTTTTCATTTCTATTTCTTAGAGCTAATAATAATTAGTATGACCATGATTAGTAGTCATAATGAAATGACCATTCGGCCATAATAATGGTGCCTAGTACTATAAGTGTAATTCTGAAAAGTGATCTTAAAAATGTAATTTGAACCCAAAAAAAATTAAAATATAAATAAGAAAAAGAAAATTGACATAAATAATAGTAATTTTTTTAATTGAAATGACGTTTTTAGAAGCATTTTAAAAAATGACTTCATAGTATTTTAGTGTCTTGTGATCCTATGTGACAGAGGGTCAAAATGATTTCATAGTATTTTAGTGTCTTGTGATCTTATGTGACAGAGGGTCGCACAATTTGTAAGAACTAATAAATCTTAAAAAATTCATAATTTTATAGTCACAAATTGTGATCCCTTATCACATAATTTGTGATACTAATAGAAATATCAATTTAAAAAAACTATTAAAAAAATCATTTTATACTAAATTAGTACTATCCAAGTCAATTTTCCAAAAGAAAATTCAGTCCTGACTACAAATAACTACAAATAGGAACTTCCTACAAATCTAAGCCCAGCTCAAGTTTCAAAGGTTGGAACTTTGAACCAAGCTAGTAACCTGTTTCAGATACATGTAACTTCCTACCTCTTCCAATTAATGGAGACTTTTTCTTTCTAAAGATGAGTCTTGAAGTAAAAATGGTTGTGCATGTTCATTATCTTTATTTCTTTTTTTTTTTTTTTTTCAGTGTCAAACAAAATCGCTAATGATCTTTCTATACACTAAATTTTCAGACTCAATACATGCTTGATCAGCTCGCTGATCTTCAACATAGGGTATGTGTATTTCACTTCAACAATATTATTTACTCCAAATTCCAATGTACTTCTATATATTTATACTAAATATCAGTGTATTATATTGCAGGAACAAACGCTAGTTGAAGCTAACAAAGCTTTGAGAAGGAAGGTATACCAACTTTTTATCACATCCTATTTGACTTCTTTCGTTTATTTTTCGACTGGTAATAATCATAATATTATTCTAAGAAGCTGATGATAGGGAATATATAGTTGATTTTGGTCTATATAACTTCTTTGTAGGGGAACATATATATACCTTCATATGGGATATTATTGTTTCATGTATGAATGAGCTCTGTTAATTTGTTGCTTGAGGTTCATTTGAACCTTAATTTGGTTGTGTGCATGCCCTACGATTTATATTTTTTTTAGTTGTATTTGTCATATTTTTATGCACAAATTTATTTTTTACATCAGAAGAATATATATACCTATATAATACAAGACGAGACCTTTAATCTTCAAATATGTTCTATCCTTACATAATGTAACCATATATATTGATAAACATCTTTGAGTTAAAAAAAACGAACCAAACTAATCCGATAAACAATGAGTTGGGTTGGTTTAAGTTATCAACATCTTTGTGAATTACAATCTAGTATCATTTCTCATCCTTGCAATTGAAAATTTTTCAAACGCATTTCATACATAAGGTTTGATTACATTAGAAAAGATTCTTAGGCAACAATTCTTTCTAATGTTATCCAATCCTGCGCATCAAACAAAACTTGTTGCTAGCTATTTTAATCGGATACAAAAATTCAAAATATCTTGCTACTCTAGCTACTAGATGTTTATTCATATAAATGATTTTTCGAATAAATTATCCAAGGGATTGTTTGGAATGTTCATATAGCATACAAATATGTGTTTTCTATATACGTACATATGCACGATGTATTACCATATGAGTAGATTTATTTATTTTTTTTAATTTCTAAAGTCTAAAATTGTTGATGATGGTCTCAGCTAGAAGAAAGCGGTGCTCAAATTCCACTTCGAGTGGCATGGGAAGGCGCAGGGGAACACAACAACATTCCCTACGCCCGCCTTCCTTCGCAAACGGATCATCAAGGCTTCTTTCAACCTCTGCCAAATAATTCCATCTTGCAAATTGGGTACCTTGTTCCTTTTCAGTACTTTTCAACACTCAAAATCAATATTTCAAAAACACTTCCAAAACAATCCATTTATGTTATTATTATTAGTAACTGTGTGATATACTCGAACATAAAACGAAAAACTAAACATTTAATATGTTGATATTCACAAGGAGATCACTTAATATGTTGATATATCAATGATATACATAACATATTAACCGACGTACTCGAACATAAAAATAAAAATTTTAAAGGAGAGGACATTTTTGATCACCTACTCGATGTTGCATATCTCATTTATTGCCTTTCTCCCACTTTTTACAGGTACAATTCAGCGGGCCCAGATGAAATAAATGTTGGAGCCCCGGCCCAAAATATTAACGGGTACGTTCATGGGTGGATGGACTTCCCCATTCGGCCTTATATATAAATTTGGGGCAATAAAACCTGTACCAGAATTGTACCAAGTATTTAGTTTTTGTTTGTTTTTTTCTCCTACGCAACTTGTAATTATCGTAATTGATGACAATAAGTAGTATCTACGAATTACTTCGTTGACATAAAGGACTAATATTGTATTCAATTCCCTACGTCCCCAAGTAGACCTTTCTATAATTTATATCATGTGTGTACCATGTATTTTTACATAGCATTAAGAAAAAACATTCCTTATTTTAGTTTATTATTTTTTGTGTTTTCCTAAGAAGTTTTTCTTTCATATTACAGAATCATCATTGACAAAGTATAATTGATTAAATCTTTGTTTAATTAGCATAATTAATTAAGGCTTCTGTTAATGATCAAGTGATCAATTCATTTTCAAATTCATTATAGACAACATATATGTGATTTTGTCTCTAAAAAACGTCAATTGATCATAATCAATGTAGATGGAAATAAACAATCTACGCATCAGCGTTTTCTTCTTTCTTTCTGTACCATTATCCGAACTTAGAACGTTACGTATTGGAAAGACAATCACGTTACTCGTAACGGTGAAGTACATGATTTTGAGCTAGTATTCTAAGATCAATAGATACATGTCAGGTGATTCTTGTAAGAACTAAAATTGGTGGAATGATCCAAACCATGGGAATAAATTGAAACAAGTACAATTCTGTATCACCATTATCGATTTACACATTTAACATGCTTTCCATATGAGAAAAAATAATAATAACAAAAATACTACGAGAAAACTTATGGTGCAAAAAGCATGTGATATGTTTTATCTTATCGTATTTTACCATATTAATTCACTTTAGGTTAGTAGTTTTACGACTCACTCTCCACGGCTAACCTTTTTTCATCATTTAACAGCACCATTACACTATGTTATAAGGCATCATTTTAAGAGGACAAAACTATAAACAGACGCATCAACAATATAAAAAAAAAAAACACCTAATTAATGTTCTTCTAATGTGAGAAAAGAATAAAAAATAAACACCACACCAATAGTTTAACAGGAGAAATCCACTAATTTAAACATACTTGACCGAGTATGGTTCTAAAACTACGTTTTACAGACCAAGAGAGGAGAAGACCAGTGGACACGTCCCGTTGAATTTTGGGAAAAACTTCTTTTAAATGTACTAAAAAAGAAAAAAAAAATTATGTTTTTACTAAAAATTGGCTAAAATTATACCTAATATTTTAATTTTATCATTATGTCTCTGCTAAATGAACTTGCTTAATGGATGCATGTACTTCTTTATACATGTATGTACTTCTTTATACAACTACTAAAGCCTATGAATAGACTTGTATTATTGTGTAGGGCAAAAGCTGGAAAGGACACCAGATTATGTGGTCGATAGCAAGACACGTTTGTAATTTTGGCCCCTTGACTTGGACACATGCATGTCAAGCTTTTTTTTTCTTTTTTTGTTGATGCTCCTTTTTACTGGAAATGCATAATCCTTTTGTGTTATTTGAGAGAAGAAAACAAAGTTGAGTCTAGAATATAATATAGTCCATAAAGCATCTAAAATTACAATGGATAATGGGCTATCTTGAACTATCATTTTAGTAAAAAATTTTAGGATAAACAAATGATTATTAATTATCGAAAAAAGATTACGTTTTATAGTTTTAATAATAAAAAATTGAGTTTTCAATTATATCAAATAAAATCTTGTGTTTTTTAATTCTAGCAATAAAAATCTTAGATTTCTAATTATTTCAAATAAATTATAAAACTACGAGGTTTTGAAATCTACTCAAATTGGACCTAAACAACCATTTAATCAAAAGTTCGGTGCGGGAATAGACGACACGATTAGTTGTTTTATACTTTTGATTTTTTTATAATTTTGTTCAACTAAAGAATACAGATTTTTTTGATATATAACACCATCTTTTTCATTCCAATTAGATGGTTTGACCATAAGAATAGGCTTACACAGCAGCACATGGTAAAATAAGGGCTTCTATTGTAGGAGGGGCAAAATCCCTCCTACGTGTAGGAGCAGCTTTTAGAGCGTTTGAAGAAAATGAGTGATGAAAAACAAAATGATCATATAGAATTTCTCGTACACTTCAATACATAATAACAAAACTTGAAAAAAAGAAAAAAAATAAATAAAGAAACTCATTGTTTGGCTTTTTCTTCTTCAAACCACCCATAAATTTTCTTTCCCCAAAGTTTCCTTTTGGCCAAACTCATCTCCGATCTGCTTAGGAGTTAGGAGTTGCTACAAAAGGATCAAATTTGGGTTAAATGGATTTTTTTTTTTTTTCCTTGTGTATATGTTTTCGGTGTAATTATTATTATAGTTTAAGATTGGGTTTGCAGTTTAAAAAATGAAAAATTGATCTGCATCTGCAGATCTAGATCCTCACCAAAGAAAAAAAAAAATCAAGACAAATCATTAGTTGCACACAAGAACCATCAATCCTGATTCTCGGCTTGTTAGGTTTAACGAGAGCACAAAAGCATACTTAGTAGTGCCAATTAGAATTAAAAAGACAAACTTCCTCACATATATCTGTAGGTTGAATACTATTTAAACCGTCCAATAGGTCAAAAATGAACCAAAAAAAATTATAATTGTTGAAACTATAGGAATAGAGTAATACCCCCTGGTTTTCCTTTTCTCCCTGTATCGTGAAATTTTGCCCTTTCTTTCCTCGTCAATTACATTGTTTTCCCAGATCTGAGCCAAAGTCACGATATTTTTCAAGTTTGAAAGTTTTTTTTTTTTCTCACCATGGTTCTAATTCTCTCACTTAACCAGAAAAAAAAGAAAAAATTATTTGCTTTGATTTCAGCTAAATGCTTATATCATAACTATGTTCTTCGATTGTTCGTTACAAACAAAACTTAAAGAAACACGATAGATAAAAATCTTCGAGACTTTCTTTTGGTTAGATATCAAGTAGAGCAAAATATATGATAATAAATATGCTCCTCATTTCACATCCAATAAAAATCAAAGAAAACTACTTCTATAAGTTCCTACACTAGAATTTTTAAATAATCAGAAACATATAAATATAGAAAAAAGAAAATTTCCTTTTTATAATAACCCAATTAACAAATAAGAAGGGGTAAACTTGTTTTTGCTCTTGTTTAGTGATCATTTTAGGGCAGACACCTCAATCCCTCCCGCGGACAAAGTATTGCCTATACTCATCTATCAACGTAACGAAAAGGACAGGTGGACCCCTTCTTAATCTAGTGCTTCTGGAAAAAAAAAAAATGTTTCACGTGAATGCCACGGGATCAAAGGGTTATAATTGGATAAGAGTAAATTATCAAAAAGAAAGGTCATATTTGAGAACTCAAAAATGAGTTGAGACCTGAGACTAAGCTTATCAGTTAGAAAACTACACGTCTAGTGCTTTTGTTACAAAGGATTTGGCATTTTTTTTTTGGGAATTCCAAGAGTTTTTCCACTTTAAAAGCCATCAAAAAAGCCGACAGAGAACACAATCTAGAAAAGTTTTTTTTGGTTAATATAAGCCAAAAAAAGTTTGTCAAGTGGATGTTCATTCATTTCTAATTTCACCTAATTCATCATTACTAGTTGCGACAACATTTATTTTATTTTTTATTCTTTTATTACATGCCAATAAGCACTTTATGCGCCAAATTTCAACCCACTTTCTTTATCAGATTTTTCATTACTATTGCTTTTATTTATATTTTTAATGTGAAAAGGGATGATTGGAACTACCAACTTACAATCAGAAAGAATTTTTTTTTTTGGTTATTTTAAAAGACGTCCGTTTCTTTTAATTTATAACTTTTAATTTATGTGCCGTATATAAGTTGATTTATATTTATACACGAACATAATATAAAGTCAAAAAAAAAAAACAAACGGATATTTTTAGCATTAAGTGTCTAAGGACACCCACCCAAATTTCCCTTTTATTTTCTCTTTGATAAAAATTGTAACAGAGTTGCGGCACAAAGGAAATATTTGCACAAATCAGTATGAATAAACAGTAGGGTAATTAAAGAGCCAGTCTATTCCACCGCTCTGTTTACTTCTCCTACACCTTTTTTTAATATTTATTGTTAGTTTTTTTTGTTACTAAAAATACTTTAAGTAGAATTACTTTTAGTGCGTAAATTTTTTTTTAAAAAAAGAAAAAATAATAATATCTACACATCTCTCTAAAGGCTTAAAAAAAAAAGCCTTTTTTCACCCTTTTTTTAACACACAATTTGTCTTAAATCCTAATTTCTTTATAAAGAGTTTATAAATTCAGAAGATCGTGATAACAAAAAGATGATTTTATTTTTCACTCTATTCGACTATGTTGCCAATTAATTTTGAGTATTAACACATATATAAATTTGCATGCTATGTATGAGTATATTGGCCATATAAGCTCTTCTTTTTCTTTTTTTTTTCCCCTCGTAAATGGAGCAAGCATATATATCCCTCTATAAAAATTGCAAAACACAAACAATTCATCAATTGATAGTAACAACGAAGGTTTTTTCTTTTTTTACCATTCTTATTTCATGAAAGGCATGTAGGCATATATATATATATATATATATATAGGAAAAATGGTATGAAAAATGAAAGAAAATAAAAGAACGTTGGGTTAAGAGCAGCAGGAAAAGACATGGAAAAAGGTGGATTGCGAAGAGAAAAAAAAAAGAGAGATAGAGTGGGAAGAGAATAGATAAAATTATATTTAGGGACAAATTAAGAAAGATTGGGAATATAAAAAGTAGGAATTAAAATTTATATTTAATTAAAAGTGCGATTTTATAATTAGTGTGGGCAGAGTAAACACAGGGCAGCCCATAATCATATTGAACATAATGTTAGGGTGCAAGTGAATTTTGAAACATTACCATTTCTTAGATTATTTAGACTCCATTGCTAATCTCATCTATACAGATTATTTAGACAATGGTGCCAACCTCATCAACTCACAGGTTATTTAGACTCCGGAAGCAACCTCACTTATATAAGATTATTTATGACTCCGGTTCTAAGCTCACCTCAACTCAAATTATTTTTCAATAAACAATAGTGAACACACTCAAGATCTTTCCAAATAAAAGTAACTAATATAATTTTGAGTTAGGAGATTTGAGAACAATGCATAACGAATACTTTACGATTAGCTTAATATGAATTGAAAGTGCAATTGACGTAAAAATAGGCTAAGACACTTTAAGAGGACTTGGATAACCATGTAAGTTCATACTTATTATGACTATAAATCCAAAGTCGTGAGTTTTAGTAATTTTACTTATAAATAAGAATAAATAAGAAAATTTAAAAAATTCAGAGGAAACTAAGTATTTAAATTTTCTAATCTAGTCCTTAAATCATTAGAAATTCTATATTAAAAGGGAATCCATCTTTAGTTTAATTTATCAAGGAAAAAAAATACTAATTAAGATTCAAGCAAACATAGTTAAGTTGTATAAAAACTTCATTTAATGAAACTTTAGTGTTGATTAAAGAAATTTCACAAATTTTGAGTCCGAATGTCTAAAATTTAATTTACAGAGTTAGTCATAATTCTAAGTACTTAAAATTTTAAAATATACTCCTTAGAAACTATTATGTCCAATTTATATACCAAATTCTCAAATAGTAATAAAGGCATCCTCATACATTCACTTAGCAGAAACAACAAACTTGGCTAAACAGTTAAACATGAAGATCAATAAGACAAGTATAAGGACCAACTGAAGTGGTATAAGACTGCAAACATAAGCCAAGCGACTTGTCTAGCTATCGAAACAACTAACTTGAATGAACAATCATCTGAAATGGAGGAAAGTAGGAGTGAGCTTGAAAGCTCAGTAGAGAAACTATTTCCGTTTTTAAAAAACTTTTGAGTGATGGAGAGCTCGTGCATGGTTAGTTTAATCTAAAACATCTTCACCACACCATATATATACATATATATAACAATTTCCAAAGTTGATAGTCCGTATATGTATATGCATATAAATATATATATTTATATAAAAGCATGATAGTAAAAAATCAATCAGTCTACTAATACATGATACAAATCTACCTATGTCTATGGGTTCACCACCTCTCATCAATGGAAACTAGGATATTGACACTACATGTGCCATACAGCCTGCTTGACACCTACCCCATACTTGGAGAAGACACTCACGTGTCGCCTACCAAACCTAGAGAGGTAACCGTATTTCCTACACCTACAAATAGGTAGGTAATCAGAGGAAAAATCTCGCGCGGGTTTATAGACTCTACATCATCAGTGAGACTGTAGTGCCACAATGTAAAAGCCACATAATGCTAACTTAGTACTCATGTATGATCCTATGATACGTGTACTCTAAACTGATGTGTAAAAGTAGTCATGTAGTAATTTAAGTTCAAGTAATGTTCTGATTTTTAATAAAATGGTTAATCATAATTTACAGAAAAATAGGCGTCATATCGGTCCTATTTTAACATATCCAAAAATAACCTGTACTCAAAAAGTTCCAAAGCAATCCAATTTATATCATGCAATTCAATTCCATCACATATATCAAAAAACAGTTCTAAAATCATATTTATCAGCATATGTAATATAAAGTAAGTTTAATTCAAAATGGTACAAAACAGAAATAATCAAATCTCTACCTCACTAGAATAGCGATACCATGCTATTAGAACCTCAAGGTGTCGTTCGAAAATCGTTCGGAGGATTGGAAACTAATTCCAAGCCCTTGATCACTCACTTAGGAAAAACTAACTTCTCAATGTAGCTTCAAATCAGTAAGCAGATCTCTCCACTGAATCTCTAGTGCCTAAAATATCTAAGTTAAACATATAATTCATCTAATTCAGGTTCATGCAAAAATCGAACCTGTTACACATAAAACGAGGCAAAATCTAAGTCGTTCGAAATCATTTTTCATGCTGATTACCAAACATAGTCAATATATATATATATTTATATATCAATTTTCACTATTTCGAGAGTACATTCCAAAACTGACATCAAAAATATAATCCCACGGTTGAATCAAAAAGTCAACCTGAGCTCAAACTAATCAAAATGGCAATTTTTAATCCGAGAAAAACCGGGTCATGAAATATATACCTAGAGTTTTTTCTCAACGAGACGAATCTAACGAACCCAAGAATACCCCTTGAAATGGCCGAAAAGCTCACCGAAAATTCAAAAACTTCCGCGAACAAAAATGGTGTTTTTTGGCAAACGACGGCTCCAATGGCAGTGAAACACGGGGCTCGTGGTTGCTAACAACATGGGGAGTTGATGTTAGGTGGTGGTGTTAGTCATCGGAGGCCGTAGGTGCATCGGCGACCCTTGGTATGGTAGCAGTGTTTGGCCAAAAAGAGAGGAAGAGAGATATTGTGGGGGGAGGGAAAAAGAAAGAAGAATGGAAGAGAAACTGAGGTGGGGTCACGGGGAAAAGAGAAAGAAAGAGTGGAGTTGTTTAAAAAAATCTGTGGGTCCCACCACTAATTAAAAAATATATATTATAATAATAATTAAAAAAATGGGGTATCACACTCTTCCCTCCTTAAAAGAATTTTGTCTCGAAATT
Source organism: Parasponia andersonii (assembly GCA_002914805.1). Lineage (NCBI taxonomy): Eukaryota > Viridiplantae > Streptophyta > Magnoliopsida > Rosales > Cannabaceae > Trema > Trema andersonii. The sequence goes on along the minus strand of JXTB01000781.1, from coordinate 14,271 downwards.
TAAGCAGTCTGGAAGTATGAGCAAGAATGTATGAAATAGCCACTAAAAGTGTAGTTAAGTGAATACTTGACTATAAAGATTAAGAATACTATACCAAACACTAGTTAATGAAAAGGTATGAAACAAACACTCCTCACCTGGTATCAGAATCCTACCAACATATTGAGTCGCACTAGTATGGGATAAGGATGCATATTAAGAGATACAGAATCATAAGAGGGCTTATTAATAGGTAAGAAAATTATTGGTAAGAAAATCAAAGTGAATGTTGATCCAAAGACTCTATAATCCTTGATATAAAGAAAACTCCATGGACACCAGAAATATGTTACAAATTCTAAAAAAATAATTTTGAAAAATAATTTTACCGAAAATGATTTCCGTAATTTGGTAAATAAATCAAGAACACAGTGAAATTGGTATTTTAAAATTTTTCTTGAAACTTTACAAAGTAAGGCGTAGGATCGTTAATTTAACATAAATCAATTCATAGATCTTGGTTTAGAGAAACCTAAAAACACTTCATAACTATTGAGTCTTCCTGTCTATTCTTTGGAGCCCTTTAAACCATCCAGTGTGTAGCCACCTTCTTGATTCCTAATGAGAGATGAGTAGACGATCCAAAAGATGTTCTTCCTTGTCCTTGATTGCACGTCTATGGTCATAAGTATCTCTCCCTCGATGACCATGAACAAACATGGGATTTCTCCTACAACGACTCGGTTCTCTCTCACTCTCTCTTTTTCTCTCTGTCACATGAAAAACATAGTTTTTGTGCATGTAGTAGGCGTGTAATTTCTTTACGGAGACTTAGGAGAACTTTTCTCTTAAGTATTAAAAAAGTGTAAACCCTGGTGGACTTATTGGGCTCAACTGATCATTTAATTAGTAATTGAGCTATATATGAGCTAAATAGGGGACCTTATAGATCTAAGTAGTCTAAGCTCTAATGGGCCAATTATCCATAGTCATAAACTCTTAATTAAAACCAGGCCTTGTCCATTAATATTGGGGCACTCCACTATAGGTCCAATATTTTACTCTTAAACTAAATGTCATATATTTTCTCTGAAACTTATTAATTTTTTAATTAACTTGATCTATTTAGCATATATTATACCTGTAGATATACTCCCAATGCAATATCATACAAGTAAAGTGAAATTATCATATTACCTATCTAGTACATATTTATCTCTGAATTGTCATTTTTCATCTAATGGATAATAATTGATTATAGTGTTTGTAACTGCTCATACAAACACAATCAAATTCACAAAGTGAATACCTGGCACTTGGTTTTTATTATTCAAGTCCTTGAAAAAACTCAAAGTGACATTATATGTATGGTATTCAAATCATAAAATATATTCTCGTCAATTCATAAATCTTATCTTCTAAGATACCAGAGTTCGAACCATATAATCGGAACTAGTCCTTTAGTAAGTCAAAAAGATAAAACTCATAACAGCAAGTCCGATAATCACTAGGATTAAGGTAATCTTGCAATAGTACTAGATTAGTAAAAGATAGAATATTGAGTTATGGCACTTAACATCAAATTCTGTTTTCAGTTAATCTAGTTCAATGTACTTATAACTTTTTTATAACACATTAGTATTTTTATCCGAAGTTAGATATTTCGATGATTGGAGACTTTATCAATCCCGTTTAAATAGACAATACTATATTCTATGGCAAAATAAAGTATTTCATCTTTATTTGAAGAATATGAACTCTTTATTTAGATATAATGAAATAAAAAAGTTAGCCTTTCACAGGTGTGTACTTCACACGAATAATTATTTATTACTTATTATTAGTCATGGAAACTTTTAGACACTTGCAATATATAAAACATAAATATCACATGTATATACTTAGGACATAATATGGGATTTATTGACAATGAATAAATCATAATTAAATCCAATAAATATTATTTAAAATGTCAAATAAAGAAATTACTTTCTAGGGCATATTCTCAACACTCTCCCACTTGCCATTTAAAGTAGATGTAATACATTACATAGTCCCTCTCCTTCTGAGTTATCCTCAAATACTTTGATTGTCAAAGATTAGTAAATGGATCAGCAAGATTTTCTGCTAAGGCTATGTTACTCACTATCACGTTTCTTTACTAGGGTTGATATAGAGCAAAAAGTTAATCCTCTGGAATATATTTATAGATCGAGTATCCAAATTAATATATCTAATAAAAGTCAGATCTTTCTCTATAATAAACAAGCATATAGTTCCTATTTCTCTAAAAATACTTAAGGATATACCTGACTATGACTCTATGTTCAGATTCTAGATTGGATTAATAATAACTTCTAATCCTAATAACATAATAAATATCATATTATTGCATTAACTAAATTCTTATTGATGATTGTTATCTTATATCATTTTCAATGATTAATATATCATCAATATGTATAAATTAGAAAAATCATTTTGCTACCCTAAATCTTTTATAGATATAAGATTCATCCATGTATCGATCAAATCGATGAATTATAGACAAATGTTTAAGTTTATATATTAGATCTCTAAAGTTTCACAAACTTTATTTTCTTTGCTCTTTTCAATGAATCCCTCTGGTTGTACCTTTTAGATATAATCGTCAAAATTATTATTTAGGAAAGCTATCTTAACATCTATTTACTATATTTCATAATCAAGAGATATAACTAAGAAAAAAAAAAGAGTATATCAATAGACTTGATCATAACGATAGAATAAACATTCTTTTTGTGTATAATCCTTTTGCAACTATCTTACCTTAAAAGTCTTTACTTATCTGTCTATTCCTCTTTTTTTCTTATAGACTAATTTACGCCTAAAAGTTTTACCTTTCTAAGTGGATCTATAAGATCCTAGATTTTTTTTAGAGTACATGGACTCTAATATGGATTCTATTGCTTTTTGCCAGAGATCTATACCAACATCTTTTATTGCCTCTTTGTAGATAAGGTAATCAGATTCTAGGTTATAAGACTCTTCTATTCCCAAATATCTATCAGATTATCTCATAATCCTCCCACTACAATGACGGTCCGATATACGTTGATCTTCTAGTGATTAACTCTACTATATTGCATCATCAGTTAGTTCCTCAAGAAATAACTTACTTTGAGGTTAAATACTTCACATAGTTTTCTTCCAAATAAGAGACATTTATTCTAACAAATACTTTCTTGCTTTAATACTATAGAGGTAACACCCATTTATTTCTTTTGGGTTTCCTATAAATAGATACAATTCAAATTATTGTTCTAACTTAGTCATTTTTCCTTTTAGAACGTATGTTAGGCAGCCACAAATATGGATATGACACAAACAATCTTTATGTCCTTTATATATTTTAAAATGGTATCTTAGGTATTGACTTAAATGGAACTCTGTAAGTAGGTATATTACCGTCTCTAAGACGTATCCCAAAATATTTTGTAATAATGAACAATTGAATAACAACTTAATCATAGTCAAAAGTTATCATTGTCTGTGAGATATTCTTAAGAATTCTCTATCAAGGTATTCAATATTTCGATCCAATCGATGAGTTTTTGTGCTTTTCTTAATTACTTTTTGGCTTCTACTTTCAATTCTTTGGACTTTTCAAAAGAATTCAATTAGTAATAACATTAGGTAAACATAATAAAATTCTGAATAATATTTCATAATTATATATTCAAAACATTATTGGGCTTGATTGCTCAAGGGCAAGTAAACAACAATATATACTATTTTTAAATATTCTTGCACTCTTAGGTCTTTTCTAACAAAGAATATTTTAGTCCTTTTACTTTCTAGAAAGGATTTGTAGATTGGTGATTATTTGACTTCTAACAAGTTTAGATGTCTATCCTTAACCAATCTTTGGATCATATTTAGGTCAATATGACCAAAGTATAACTATGTTTTATTTTTAGTACTTACTTTTTTATGATTAGGTTTATTATATTCAATCTCATCATTATTGGTGTCATATAAATGAAAATAAGTTAGATCAATAAAAATGTCATTCACAATAATTGACAATATTATTCTTTCTTACAAAAATTTTGTCATTAAGACAAACAAAATAATATCATTTTATCAAACATCAAATAAAAATCAAATTTCTATTAAATGCTCGATAATATTTTAATATCTTAATTCATAAATTCATCAAATATAAATTTAAATATTTCTCATTTTATGTACATATACTATGGTCATTGTAGTCCTTACTCTTAGTGAACTTGCCTTCACTAAACCCCTTGGTTTGCTAAAACCTTTCACAATAGACATGCAAACATAGTTAATGATTCTTGAACCTTATCAAATATTCATTAAGTCATCCACTAAAATCAGTTAATGAACAATCAATTGTTATTACCTTCAAATCAAGTATTGTATAAGTGTCCCTAATAATTTTCTTTCAATATCCTTAAGTGCTATAAAAGAAGTACTTTTCTTTTAGCTAGGGATTAGAAAATTCACCTTTAGCTACTTTAGCTTAGTAAAGATGTTCATTTGGTATCTTATTAAGATTTAGCAAAATATTGTAGTAGTTTGAATTCTTTGAATTTCATGTAGTAACATGTTAGACATCATATGTCAACGTGTATCAATGAATTATTTAGGAATTCTCTAACTACATATATGCTTTATTTTTCTTCACTAGTCTCACCAATAAATGTGGACGAACATATAAGAGTGAGAACTTAATAATATATCAGTCATAAACACTAAATCTAGGTTACATTAATTTAGACAATATAGTTTAATCATACAAGTTATGTGTGTATGAGTACAGTGGGTAAAGGAATTAAGAACATATCTACTTGAACGAAAACAAATAATCCATATAATAGTAAACATCATGTAATAAATATTTTGAATAATTAACATAATGTAAAATAAAATCTATAATATGCAAGTGAAGTATGCCTCGGACTATCATTAATATTCATGGTAATTCAACTTTCTATTAATTATAAGCCTCCTATGGGAAATTATGCAATTAACAAGTCAAGCTAAAACAATTTCATTTAGAAAATAAGATAAATATCTCATACCTCATATTTCTATCTACCATTTAATTTAGTCATCTACTTTACTTACAAGAACTTCTACGAGGGGATATTAATATTTCGAGTTAAGTGTGCAACTATTTAGTAATTATGCTTTCTATATAAGACAGTCTCCTACGGGTGATGAGTGTCATATAGTCCACCTAATATCTTATCCTAAGAAATTTATTTCAAGTACTATCTAGACAAAAATCCTTCTACGGAAGCTCAACAAGATTCTAAATCGAGGCTTATTCTAGTACATAATGAACCAACAATAGAGACCGTAGGTATTTCATACATTCTTCCACTCAATATTTTATAATTAGAGATTTAATGATTTTATCTAATTATCTAACTTACTTAGTAACCTAAAATCAATTATGTAATCATATTCATAGTTTGCATGTGAGTAGTTCTACTATTCTATATGACATGTTACTAATATCATGTAATTAAATATTCCATATAGAATATGCATGCAACATTATTCATATAATAACCAAGTATTGGCAGAATTTAATAGAAAAGTTAATGATTATACATCATTCTAGCATTTATTATTTTTTAATAATTGAACAATCTTTTCACAAAAGATATTATTTAATAATAACTGTGAAAGATAATATTCAAGTTCAAATAATTAAGATTTTCACAAAATTTATTTTACTTAATTAAAAGATTTAGTCCAAATTAAATCTCCTTGAATATTCCAAAATTCAAATTAAACTTTTGAATTTAAATTTAATTATCTCATAATTAAAATAGCTCCCACTGATTGGATTTTCAAATTTTAAATTATCTCATAATTTTCAAATCATTATTTTAATCTCATTAAAATAAAACTATAAACTTTCTATATAAATTTAAATTGGATAGTATAGATATTTACTAATTAAAATCTTCACAAGATTTAAATTAGATATGTAGATGATTTAATCAAATTAAATCTCTACAAATATCTATTGATTTGAATTTAATTTTTAAATTTTAAATCTTAAATTAATTATCACATAATTAATATTGATTATCTAAAGATTTAATCATATAAAATTTTTTAGAATTTTTCCAGATTTAAATTCAACATTTAAATTTCAAATCTTTGAGTTAATTATTGAATAACTGATATAGATAATCTTTTGAAAATTTAATCTTATTAAATCTTCTAGATTGCCTCTAGATTTGAATTCAACATTTCAATTTCAAATCATAAATTAATTATTGAATAATTAATATAGATAATCTTTAGAAAAATTTAATCTTACTAAATCTTCTAGATTATCTTAAGATTTAAATTCAAGTTTTGGATTTCAATTCATAAATTAATTATCAAATAATTAACATAGTAATATTATCCAATCACATAAATTTAAATTTAGATTTATCTAATAATATCTAATCATCATTTTTAATCACATTAAAAATAAATAGAAAGTTCAAAATTTAGCCAAATCTAAAATTATCTCATAATTTTCAATTATCTATTTAAATCTCATTAAAGTAAACTACTAACTTTAAATTTAAAATCAAATAGATTTAGATAGATAAAATATTTATTCTAATTTTAATTTGAAGTCTTCATAAGTTTCAAATTTAAATATTAGAAGATTCAATTATTTAAATCTCCTGGAATATCTCTAAATTGGAATTCAAATCAAATTTAAATTCAGATTAATAACTAATTATCACATAAATAGTTTAATAAATATCTAATCAAATATTTGAATATCAAACATTTAAATATTATCACATAATATCTAATTAATAATCTCATATTTATTTAAATTAATTATCTCATATTCAATTTAAATAATCATCATCTGATAATGGTAATTGATAGGAATCGATTTCCTTAAGTAGTGGAATCTTATTCGTATTTAAATTTGAATTCAAATTTATTTAAATATGTGGGCCTAATCACATTTAAATAGTAATTAAAATTTTTTTGAATCAAGTGATCTTATCATTAATTTGAATTTATTTAAATTAAGAATCTTATCCTTAATTAAAATTTATTTAAATAGAGAATCTTATCCTTAATTTAAATCTTTCAGTAAACTAAAGATCTTATTCTTAATTTAAATTCATTTAAAATGAGGATCTTATCCCTAATTTAAATCTTTCCATAAACTATGGATCTTATCCTTAATTTAAATTCAAATATATAAATTTCAAAATTAGAGAATCTAATATTTTCTGATATAATCTTATCCTATCAGATTAGCTACCAAATTTGAATTTTAAAATCAGATTAAGTAACTAATTCAAATTTCCTAAATTTCCTCTAATTTGAAATTCAAATAAGAAAATTTTAAAATAAAAAATAATCTAAAATAGATAATCTAATATTAATGGCATCCAGATGTCGATCGGAATGCCAGAACGGGATCTGCCAAAAAGAAGATGCTCTCAAGGTACCACACGGCAATGCACAGGACAAATCCCATGCGTCCACATGCTCACGAAGTGCCTCAGTGGCTAGCATGCAAGATGACACCTATGTGACTAACCAAAGCAGGGCGAAGCCTACATGGTAGCGCTCACACGGCCATATAAGCAAGGCAACAACCGTGCGGCTAGTGCATGAGGTGCCACCCACACAGCCAACATCTAGAATTACTACTCCTGTAGCCAACGAGCAGGTCTCCCCAATGCGGCACACACAAATGGCACGCACGACTCTTAGTATGCATCTCCTAGTACCATTTCCAAACCCAAAAATTGTTAAACAATTTTTCTCAAAAACTAAAATATAGTTAAAGATCAAACGACTTCCTACGTATAGTTTTATCAAGAATATGAAACAGAAGCATATAGAAAATTAAGAACATGCTAGAATCATAATCAAAAATGAAAAACACACGGTTATAAACTCATAGTAACATCTAATTGATTATCATTTAAACTCATTAAATCAATTAATCATCATACATAATGGAGCATACTCATAAACATGAACGAGACCAAACATAACCACATAGATAATCATGGAAATAAAACTTCAGCAAACAAAAGAGTATCAATATGAATAAGATATGCTAGATCATCAAAAACATTTGCTCTGTTACTAATTGCTAGAAATTTTGAAAAATAATTTTAACGAAAATGATTTCCATAGTTTTGTAAATAAATCAATAATATAGTGGAATCGGTACTTTTAAAATTTTTCTTAAAACTTTACAAAATAAAACCTAGGATTGTTAATCTAATATAAATTAATTTATGGATCTTGGTTTAGAGAAAACCTAAAAATGCTTCATAACTATTAAGCCTTCCTATCTATTCTTTAGAGCCCGTTAAATGATCTAGTATATGGATACATTCTTGATTCCTAATGAGATATGAGCGGATGATCTGGAAGTCGTTCTTCTTTCTCTTTGATTGCACGTCTATGGTCATAGGTAGCTCTCCCTCGGTGACCATGAACGAACATGGGATTTCTCCCACGATGATTTGGTTTTCTCTCACTCTCTCTTTTTCTCTCTAACACATGAAAAACACAGTTACTATGCATGTAGTAGGCGTGTGATTTCCTTATAGAGACTTATGGAACTTTTTTTTTAAGTATTAGAGAGGTGTAAACCCTAGTGGGCTTATTGGGCTCAACTGATCATTCAATTAGTAATTGGGCAATGTATAAACTAGACAGGGGACCTTATGGATCCAAGTAGTCTAAGCTCTAATAGGCCAACTACCTATAATCATAATTAACTCTTAATTATGACTAAGCCTTGTCCATTAATATTGGGACACTCCATTATAGGCCCAATATTGCACTCTTAGACTAAATATCATATATTTTCTGTGAAGTTAATTAACACTTTAATTATCTCGATCCATTAGTATATACTATAGCTGCGGATATACTTCTGATGCAATGTTGTACTAGTAAGGTGAAATTATTATATTACCCTCTAGTATATATTCACTTTTGAGTTTTTATTTTTCATCTAATGGATAATAATTGACTACGGTGTTTATAACTGCCCATACAAACACAATCAAATTTACAAAGTGAATACCTGATGTCTAGTTTTTATTATCCAAGTCTTTGAAAAAACTCAAAGTGACAGTATATGTACGGTATGCAAATCATGAAGGGCGTTCTCGTTAATTCATAAATCTTATCTTTCAAGATACCGGAGTTTAAACCATATAATCAAAACTAGTCCTTTAGTAAGTCAAAAAAATAAAACTCATGAAAGTAAATCCGACAATCACTAGGATTATGGTAATCTTGCAATAGTACTAAATTAGTGAAAGATAGAATATTGAGTTACGGTACTTAACCTCAAATTCTATTTTCACTTGGCCTAGTTTAATACACTTATAACTTTCTTATAACGCATTAGTATTTCTATCTGAAGTCAGATACTTCGATGATTAGAGACTTCATCAATTCCGTTGAAATAGAAAACACTCCATTCTATGGTAAAATAAAGTATTCTATCTTTATTTGATCTTTATTTGCCGAATATGAACTCTTTATTTAGATATAATGAAATAAGAAAATTAGTCTCCTAAATATGAATACTTCACATAAACAATTCTTTATTACTCATTATTAGTCATGGAACTTTTAGATATGTGTAATATAGAAAATATAAACATCACATGTATATAATTGGGACATAATATGGAATTTATTGATAACAAATAGATAACACTTAAATCTCATAAACATTGTTTATAATACCAAATAAAGATATTGCTATCTACGGCATATTCCCAACAAAATATGCATATAATTAAAATCGACACTTAATGCCTCAGAAATAAAGTTATAATAAGATAAGTTGTCTGGTACTATCTTTGAGTGACGCTTGTCTCCCATGTGACCTCTTTTCAATTTTAATTAAAACAATTTTTAAGACATTTTTTTTGAAAACATTGAATGTAAAATGTTTTGGAGCTTAAGAATACTATACTAGTTCATAATATGGTTTTTTTCCTAGTCAAAGATAAACCAAACTTAAACTTCGAGTATCCCTTTACCATATAACAGTAGAGTTCAATGACGCTTAAAGTAAAGTTCATGAGTAATCTCATTCTAATTATTAGTAGTTATATAACAATAACCATATTACATATGATTTAAACCAAATAATGAATTTAGATTCAACTCAACAATATTTAGTAAAAATTTCATTCCATGCATATACGATGAAAGTTCCTAGTAGTCACAAGCATCAACTTAAAGTTGAGTTATACATGATAATCATTTTTTAAGACTAACAGGAAATGCATGACAAAAGATACTAGTTTGTTCTCTATAATCAACAAAATAGACATTTATTATGTAATTTCCACTTACTTGGTAAAATGATAAATGAGACAATACTTAAATCACCATGGTTGGTTTTTTTTTTTAAAAAAAAATATTTGGGCCTCAATCCAAATCACAGCGAAACATATTGGAATGTTTTCGTAGAATTCTGAAATGTTTTCTAAAGTAATCAAACAAATTTCTTAAAAAGTTTGAAAGTTCACATTTTTTTTAATAAGGGAAAATATTAGAGTGTAAAATACTGTCAAATATTTTCTTAAAGTAGGTAAAATAACACCAGTCCTCACTTAACCGTTCAAATCAATATTAGAAGTTCATGGAGATTTATACTATGTATAACTAATTTATACTAGGCATAACTAACAAATTAATATATACATAAATTCTATGAATTAGAAAGCTATAATCAAATCTTCAAGAAGAATATCACACACTAATATGCACAACTTAAAATTTATTAAATACAAAACCAAGGCATATAATTCAATACTCTTATTGATTTGAAAATTTAAATTTTATTCTCCTCCAAAATTTTGCTAATACTAGAAAGATCGGTGAAAATCGATCACACAATTCCCAAAATCCAATTAAAACAAGTTCAGCAGAACTTTAATGTAGCTTTATCTACATCGTGGAAAATCAAGTTAGCATGAATCATAATGATTTAACAATTCAAAAAACACCAAGGAACCATGCATTAATTAACAAGGTAAACTATATTGAAGAAAACTTAGAAAAAATAGGAAAATTTAAACCATCGAACACTTAACATTCAAGTGACAAGCTCCACACAATTTAAACCAAAATTCCAACTCAAATGTCTTCACCCAATAAGGATTTTTATGACGCAAGCAATCATATCAACTTTTTATTCTCCAAGTAATATTCTAGCGGAAATCACATGTATAAATCTTCATTCATATGCTTGAAGCTAAAAATTTTCTCCCAAAGTCATTTTCAATCTATACTAAAGTTTACCGAGTAGTCGAACTTGTGAATGTCTTTATTCAAAACTTTTCTTCAGTAACTTACATCCTCCTTTTTTTTAAGTGAAATTGTGAATCAATTTACAAAAACATTCGTTTGATTTCAAATCAAGTATTAAGTAAGGATTAAAGAATGTTTAGTAATCTACTAAGTCCAAAATTAGAAAAGGTATTTGAAAAGTTTGATTTATGTATATATATTTATAGAAATAAATTACCTTGGCCTGGAGGTCTTTAAAATCAACACCACTAAATGTAAAATAAAACCTTACTAGTATACAAATAAAATAGTGACTTCGCAAAGTTTAGTCTCAAAGTAGTATATTAATTTAAAATAATACCTCCTTTGAAAAGGTGTGTTACTCTCACCTAATCAATACTCAAGCTTAAAATATTCATGATCTCTTTAAAAACAAATATGTCACTTCGATCAAATAGAAAGGTCTACGTCATTCAAAACTTTAATGAAACTAGGAGAAATATAATTACTATATTTAACCAATATCTTAAAATATCAAACTAATCAATTAATCAATGAGCATACTACTTAAAAATCATCATCAATACAAACACTCAAATATATAACTAAGTCACGATGTATCTAAATTAAGTGATCAAAAAGATATCAATTCCAAAAAATTAAAATCTTAATTCCATAAACACCGGTAGAGTCAAGCCACATCAGTTAAAGTGCAAATACCAAACCAATATATCACAAATAAAAATCCTCAAGAATCATAATATTAAGCTCGACTAACCTTATCAAAAAAACAAAAAAAACCGAGCAAAATCAGTACAAGTACTGACTTAGGTATTGGATTTGGCCTAGTTTAATTTGCATATACTAGAAATATTATAGTGATGCTACACTTTTCCAAATGTTATGTTTTATTATAGTAACTTTTTTTTGAAAAAAAAAATACAGTATGAAGGCGAAAAACTTATATTTCAAAAATGTTCACTAAAAATTCATTAGATTTTAAGCATAATATTTTATTTTTCCCCTTGTTTCTAAATGCTACATTATACATGAATTGGTACCAAAATTATATTTGCAAATTCTAGAGGAAACAGAAAAAAAATTCACTGGACAGAATAGATGAGAGGGAAACTTTTTGGATCTGATCTGGGTTCAGCTATAAGAGAATATTAATTGCTTCCCATTCCATCTTTGGAAAAGTTTTTTACTTTCGGTGGTTTTTTCCTTGACCTCACTCTCTTTCGTACCTCATTTGCCGTATTTGAAATAGATAAGACAAGATACCTAACCCTTTTTACGTAAATTGGGCTAGGTCACAGCCCACGTGAAACCCTCAAGGACACTGATTGCAGAATAAAGTTTTTCTTTCGAAAAAAATAAATAAATAAAGCGTCTTATAATATAATAAAATGACCAAAATTTATACTTAATTTAAGTAAATATTTATTTTTTAAATAATAATAAAATATCCTATAAATATTATATATAAAGTGTATAATATTATATACTACACATAAAAATTTATATACTCACTATTTTTAGTTAAATTAATAAATAAATACATCTAACAAGTATCAAAATATATACACTTAAATATTTAACTATAAAATTTTAAAATAAATATCTGTTTAATTAAATTTAAAATATTAATCGTCTATTTAAATTTTTCGTAAATAAACCCACACACACGGCGTATCATAATTAAGATCCGTTAAGTTTCTTGCCAATTATACACTACTATATGTATACACCGTAGAGTTTATTTGGCAGAGAATACCAATATACAATAATTAATTGCGTGCACTTTTTCCATTCAAAAAAAATTGCGTGCATTTTGTAGTATCATAATTTTTAAAAGAGAACATGAAGGTTTTTCACGTGCTCAATTAATAAAGTGCGGTACTTTAGTGCCATATTAATGGGGAATTTACGGGTTTACTAAATTGTTTGTATCGAAAAAGACTCACCTGCGTCTTTTTTAAACTACCTCCTCATTGTTGCATTGTACGTGTAAAAGTATTTAGATATTATATTTTCCAATAAATTTTAAAATAAATTATTTTTGTTACCACAACTACTTGTAGAACCCCGTTACTAACATGGATTTGGATTCCTGATTTTGACGACTGACGCATCCGTTCAACTAGGTCAAAAAATTTTAACCATAATCAATTTTTTTCTGCTGTTTTTTTTAGTTATTTTAATTAATTTTCAAGTAATAATGGGAAAATTTCAACTTAAATAAAAAAATTTTGACTAAGATTGAATCATTGGTCATAACTTTTTGACCGTATTCAAAAAACTTTGACTTCAGTCGTGGCCAATTTTTTGGAGTCATTTTTTTTCATTTTGTCTTTTTTGACTTCAGTCGTTGCCAATTTTTTGGAGTTATTTTTTTTCATTTTGTCTTTTTTGACTCCGTTGAAAATTTTGAGGATAATTTTAAAATTTCAAAATTTTTATTGAATGAAAGTTTTAACTTTATAAAATTTATCTACTTTTTTGTTAATAACATACTTTAAAGTGGGATCAAAACTGATGAAATCCTATATTACTAAGTGTGGGGCCCATTTCTGAACCTTGAACCGTGAGAAGGGTCACGCGGATCGCACGTGATCTCACCATCGGCCTATGGGTCTTCCGAATTTAAGGCAGAATCCACCACTGACCCCAAACGGGTCAGTCGGTCAGACCTCGAATCCACGACAGCTGGCGGTCTGAAGCCCCAAGGATCTTCAGACCCCAAGGGTCTGCTGTCTAGGAACAGCGACCCTCACCTCAACTGTCGTAGGGATCAGAAGCCCCAAGGGTCTTCAGACTGGATGCAATGGAAAACAGCCTCGCGGCTCCGGACCCGGACAGAGCATTTAATGCGTTTCTGGGTAGGTGCGCGCGCAGGGACAAGCCGTCCTGACAGAACGGCGATGTGCCCAAATCTCGCTCCTGACAGATTGA
>JXTB01000780.1:118790-131717 GCA_002914805.1 Parasponia andersonii | reverse complement strand
ACCGTGTATTGTTTTGGCTGCCAAGAGCATTAAATGCTCAATACACGGATTGATAACCGTGTTTCTTTTGCTGGCGCATATCAAGAGCAATTAATGCTCATATCAAGAGCAATTAATGCTCTTTTCCTTTTCACACGTTAACAGTGCCTTCAAGTTGAATTTATGCTCTTGCAACATTATTTTTTCTGGAAAATTTGGGTTACTAGCTGTATAAAGTTTCAATTACTTGCTTGATCAATCATTAGGTCAATTTATTTGCTTGTATGCATATTCTTTAACGATTTTATGTCAGTTTATTTATTTCTTTTTATTCTAAATAACTAAATGAGATTGCATTAATTTTTCTGGACTTTTTCTTCGCTGAACTAAACATGTGGTAGATGCGGGTGGTAAATCTAAAAGAGAAGGTTGGAGGACTGAGTTGCCAACTGAAGGCATAGGAGCATACAGAATGAAAGAACAGAAAACGAAAGATGTAGCTTGGCAAGGCAATTGATTTGGTACAATGTAGGTTTTGTAATTGTTTGCATTAGAACTTCGTATCTTAAAATAAACGTTCAGTATAAATGTTATTGAAGTAGAATATAGTTTTTCTCGCTTGAACTTCAACGTTTTTGTTTATCTTACAACTATATTGGAGGAACTGAATATGAAGGCCATTGTCTCAGTTCATTAAGAAGAAGAGTGGCATCAATTCTATCTGAAATAGTGTTGGTCGTTCCGCATCTAAAAATACATAAAATTTGTATTGGTGCAAAATTTTGTATTGGTACTATTGACGAGTGCAAGAACAAATAATTGGTCACTGCTTGTTAATAAAAACTGAGTCCAAACCCTCTTTTCGGACTAAGTTCATACCTGAGAGTATAACGTGGCTTTTCTCCTAACCTCAGGATCCCTAGGTCTGTAATATGGGAGAGGGCTACTAGGTGGTACCTACAAAGAGAACTCCGAAGCTTAAATTAGCAAGTAGAGTATTAGTAAGAGAAAGTCTCCAAAGAAAAGTGAGAGAGAGAGAGAGAGAGAATTTGGACTTCAAGCTTCAACTGCCCTTCAAAGTGGTGATTGAAAGCCTCAAATATGCAATCTATAGACACCGAAGCGAAAATCAGAAATGAAAGCTTCAACTGCCCTTCAAAGTGGTGATTGAAAGCCTCAAATATGCAATCTATAGACACCGAAGCGAAAATCAGAAATGAAGAGAAGTCCACTTGCTCCTTTGGTACTATTGTTCCTTTATAAACTTTGTCAAACCAGTCCTCCACCCCTTGAAAATGGAAGTGATCACATTTGATGCCCCAACTAGAGGTGAATCACAAGATTTTAGCTATTGGATAGTTCCAAAATAAATGAATAGTGGTCTCCTCTAGCGAATCACATAACGGACATTTCGGTTCCTCTAGCTAGAAGATAGAAGCTAATCGAACTCTTGTAGGAAGAGCGTCATTAAGGATTCCCCACCATAGAAGATAATGCCTAGGATGCAACCAAGACTTCCAAAGTCACTTTCAAAGATCATGCTAGGCTAAGTAAGGGCCAAGAAGTCGTGCTTGAATAAATCTATGATAAGCACTCTTAATTATGAAACAATCCGAGGATGAGGTGGCCCAAAATCATTTGGCTTCATTACATTGAAGAGCGTTTGGAATTAGAATCTTTAGGATAGTAGAAATAGAAATATCATTCAAACATTCCTTTAAAAGAGTCAAGTTCCACCCACCCGACGGGGATAATAGATTATTAATTGTGAGATCCTCAAACAGAATGGCCCCAGCACGCATGATCAATTTGAAACCTTGTAGTGAAGGAATCCAAGGGTCGAGCCATGCACTAATGTAGTGGTTTGTATTGATGACATGACATGCCCCCAACTCAAGAATGCCCATGCTTTTCAAAATAGCTTCCCAAATCCACGAATTAGATCGTTTTGGCTTGAGTAGCCCCATATGTCATCCTTTCAAATACTTCTCTTCAGCTACTCATTGCCACAGGGATTTACTACCACATTGATTGTAGAGAATCTTCCAAGCCCATTTGGCCAAAAACATGTCATTGATTACTTTTATTTTTCTAAAGCCCATGCCACCCCAGAATTTAGGTAAACAACAATCCTTTCAGCTTTTGAGATATAATCCTCTGCCTTTTTTATTACCCTACCAAAAGTTACAGATACTTTTAGGGGAGAAAATCAATCCTGGAAAATAGAGTTAGGGAGAGTAAAATTATTACAAACAAAGTCAGGTATAGAATTGACATCCAAAACACAAAGCACATTATGTCTGTCGGCCCATTTAACAAGATTATGAGCCAAATAATTCGTTGAGCACGGGGTATAGGAGAATTCAACCATTCCAATGCATCTAGCTATAAGCAATATTTCTTCTACAATTGAGCATATGTTCTAAGCTGGTTGTAAGGATTCTTGGAGAGTTGAGATGAGTTCCTAACAATCAGACTCTAATATAGCAGGTTGTAGCTTTCTTAGTATGACTTGAGACAAACCCTTTTTCAAGGCCAAGGCTTCCATTATGTTAGGTTCAGTCACATTAATCCGAGATGTTGTAGCAAATAGAATTACTCCCTGACTATCCCTTCCCATAACTGAGTATACATAATGATTCCTCCTCATCCCAACATCAGAGTTAATTTTGTACCACTTAAGAAGAACGGGGGTCCATATTCATAGATGCCAGATACATTTCCCAGTTTGTATTTCCAATGCAGTAGTCTGCACTTTTAAAGCCTAATGCACACCTCTGATTAAATCTGAAAGGGGTTTAGGAACACCCCAATGCACAATCGGATTTCTCTCCTACCAAATGGCATCTATACATATCGAAGCAAAAATAAAAAATGAAGAGAAGTCCACTTGCTCCTTCGGTACTATTGTTCCTTTAAAGACTTTGTCAAACCAGTCCTCTACCCCTTGAAAATGGAAGTTATCACATCTAATGCCTAAACTAGAGGTAAACCACAAGATTTTAATTATTGGATAGTCCTAAAATAAATGGATGGTTGTCTCCTCTAACAAACCACATAATGGACATTTCGCTTCCTCTAGCTGGAGGGTAGAAGCCAATCTAACTTTCGTAGGAAGAACGTCATTAAGGATTCTCCACCATAGAAGATGATGCCTAGGATGCGATCGAGACTTTTAAAGATACTTCCAAAGATCGTGCTGGGCTGAGTAATGGTGAGGGAGCTGTGCTTGAATAAATCTGAGATAAGCACTCTTAATTATGAAACAACTTGAGGATGAGGTGGCACAAAACCATCTGGCTTCATTACGTTGAAGAGTGTTTGGAATTAAAATCTTAAGGATTGCTGAAACAGAAACATTGTTGAAATAATCTTTTAAAAGAGTCACATTCCACCTGCCCTACAGGGACAATAGATCCTTAATTGTGAGACCCTCAAATGGAATGGCCGCAACACGCAAGATCGGTTCAAACTTGGTAGTGAAGGAATCCAAGGGTTGAGCCATGCACTAATATAGTGGTTTATATTGATGACACGACTAGCCCCCAACTGAAGAATACCGATGCTTTTCAGAATGGCTTTCGAAATCCATAAATTAGATCATTTTGGCTTGAGTAGCCACATATCTGTTCCTTTCAAATACTTTTTCAGCTACTCGTTGCCACAGGAATTTAGTACCATATTAATTGTAGAGAATCTTCCAAGTCCATTTGGCCAAAATTACGTCATTGCTTACTTTAAGCCCATACCACCCCAGAATTTAGGTAAACAACCATCCTTCCAGCTTTTAAGATATAATCCTCTCTACCTTCTTTGTTACCCCACCAAAAGTCACGGACACTAGAATCTAGTTTAGAGTAAATAGCCTTAGGGATCATAATGGAAATTAAGGAGTAAGCAGAGATAGCTATAGCCACAAATTTGGCCAGAACCATTCTACTAGCATGTGAGAGGACATGAGCCTTCCATGAAGCAAGTCTGGATTAGACTCTTTGTACCATATAGTTAAGATCACTCGTTTTCCTTCTTGACAATGAGAAAGGTAAGCCAAGATTCTTTCCAGTCCTAGTTAGGCTCTGAAAGCCCAGATGCTGATTGAGTTTCCGACATTTCTATCCTCGTAAATTCCAACCGAAAATAGTACTAGATTTACTTTGGTTTACCAATTGACCTGACCAGGTGCAGTAAGTATTCACACACTCTTATAGAATAGTGGCTTCCCTTCTAGTAACTCTCCCAAATAGCAGAGTGTCATCTGCAAAAGCCAAGTGGGTGATACCTGAGCTTGTTTTGAGAAAGTTTGATACTATAAAGGTGCCCTCACCTCTTCCCCAGCTAACAATCTCGAAAGAATCTCATTGCATAGGATAAAAATATAAAAAGGAAGAGTATCTCCTTGACACAATTCTCTCTCCAACGGAATATTACAATAAGGCGACCCATTGAGGAGGATCTTAGGGGCTAGAGTGGAAAGGCAGGTCATTATTCTATCAACAAAAAGGACTGGAAATCCAAAATTGTGAACAACAGTCCTAACAAAAGGCCACTCTCTACGATCATAAGCTTTCTCGATATCTAGCTTCAACATCATTAGTCCATGTCTGCATTTCTTAGTTCTCAAATTATACAGTAGTTTCAAAGCCACCAAGGTATTTTTGCCAATTTGTCTCCTTGCCAAAATGTACTTTGATTTGGCAAAATCAGACTCGGTAGGATAGGTTTGATTCTATTAGCCAACAGCTTAGCAATTAGCTTATAGGTAGTGTTGAAAAGAATAATCAACCGATAATTATTAAGCTTTGTTGGGCAATCTGCTTTGGGCACTAGAACAATATTGGCTTCATTTTTGCTCGGTAAAAGAACCCCGTTGGTGAAGAAGTCAGAAACCATAGCAAAGACATCCTGTTTAATGGTTTGCCAATAAGGTTAGAAGAAAAGACTAGGCATTCCATTGGGCCCAGGAGCTTTGTTCAGGTCCATGGAGAAAAGAACTCTCTCAATCTTATCATGTGAGGGAATGCTTAACAACATTTCCCTCTCCAAACTCTGGACTTGAGGTAGCACTAACCCATCAAGATTATCTGGGCATTCAGTTAGCTGAGTAGAGAAAAGGTCCTTCAACTTCGCTTCTAAAGCATCCCCAATCTCCAACTTGCTATCTAGCCAACAACCATCATCTCCCTTGATACAAGTAATTTGATTTCCTCTTCTTCTTACTAGTGTTGATACGAAAAAGAATTTGGTGGCACGATCACTTTCTGCCTTCCAGCGAATTCAAGACTTTTGTTTCCAAAGAAGGTCCTCCAGATTGAGAAGTTCTAATAGTCGATCACAAGCCACTTTCTCTCACTGAATTCTCCTGGAAGGGCAGTCCTGACTGGGCAATTTCTAGCTCTCTTCTTGTCATAGCTATTTGTGTTTGCACATAACCAAACTTCTCCTTATTCCATCTCCCAAGAGCCCTCCTAGATTCGCTAATTCGCCTAGCTATGCTTCATTATTTTATGCATTCTTATGCTATGTTTTCACACCGCCTTTTGCTTAATATTGCTCCACTTTATGAGAAGGTTTATGAAGGAACTTAGCCATGGAGAGACTACCGCGAGCCGTATTATTAAGTTTCCCTTTAAGATGCATCATACGAGTGTGAGAGCGATTAGCGTAAATATTCTTAAGGCGATCCCATGCGTCCTTGCTACAAGTAGCATAGAAGGCAAGAGCAATGACTTTTTCAGAGAGGGAGGCAAGGATAGCATTAAGGATGAGTTGACCTTGTCGCTTCCACGAAGTGTGAAGATAGTTAGTAGAAGAGATACCATTGGTATGAACGAGAGTTGCAGGACAAACATTATTACCAGTAATATAGCCGAGAAGGTCGAGAACAAAAAGAAAACTGGTAAATTGAGCTCTCGAAGAAGGATAGTTAGAGGGGGTGAGTTTATGGGGAATTTGGCCAACAATATTGACAGTGATCAGTTTAGAAAAAAGTGAGTCGACAGCAGTGGATGAAATGGGAGGGGGCTAGCCATTTGTGGTGGTGTTGTTTGTGGAGATAGTGGAGGAAGTAGTTTCAGATCTCATTAGGATAGATTTTGGAGTGCGTAAAAAGGCAAAGAATTGCTAAAAGAAAAATAAAAATCATTGGGTAGAGGTAGGCTGGCAATTTGTGACAAAATACCACTTCGAAACTCATAGGAAGTTAGTAAATTTGAATTTTTCTTAAGCATGTTCAAGTCAAAATCGTGTTAAACTTGCGAACTTTTTTTATTAAACAGATCGGATTCAAGTTGAGCACCACCCCGAAATTGACTCACAATGACTCATTTATTAAACAAGTCTATTTTGGGTTAATATATTTATAATCAATATAATATCTATTTGAAAATAATAGTGTATTTTTAAGACTTTATTTTGCATATAAATTGACACTTTATATGGTTTGGATTTGTTTTTGATAAATATTAGTGCCTTAAGTTATAAAATATGTATGAATTTATGCTAATTGTGTTGAAAAAATATATTTAAATTAAATAAATTAGTGGGTCGTATCAGATTTATTTTACCTGAATATGACTCATTTGAATAAATATGTTACATGAGTAAAATTCATATTAGAATTTATAATACAATTATTAGGTCAAGTTTGGATTGAAGTATATGCTGTTACAAAGAAATTGATATGAAACAATCATGATTCGCTGAATGAATTCTCACCCCAACCTCTGTGTAATCATAAATAAGATAAAATTTATGAATTTTGCTTTATTCATTGACTATCGTGTATGTATAGAGTACATGAGATAATAAAATAGCAAAAGTACAAGAATATATCTTGGAAAATAAATTCAAATAACAACTAAATATAAAAGTTAACAAAAAAAATCAAATAATAATTTAAATACACAAGATAACAAAATCAAAATTGAACTTCGGTTGTTGTTAACTGGACGTGAGTATAGGAATGTTTGAATTCGTATCATTATCCTTATCAATAGTACTATGCTTGATATAGTACAAATTAGTTTGGCATGAACATAGTATATACTTGGAGATGCTGATCCAATTTCCAAAATTCTGTGAATTAAATTGTTGGTGAGCGACACCACAACACAAATCTTAACAAAATCCCTTTTTTTTTCTATCTTTGCATCATACGGGCTGAAACAGAAAGATGATAAATTAAAATATGTGCTCTTATTTACTAGTGATTTACAGTCCAAGAAGCACAATATGCATTTTTTTGTTAGAATCATTTTAGCGTGAATGGATTAATGAGTGTGAACATTTAAAAAATTAATGACTAATATGTGGCCCATAAATTCCACCATTTTTGTGATTGGATTAAATCAGAATCTCGTAATAACTGTCCAATAATTATTCATATCTCATAATCTAAGGGATTGAATTTGGATGGACCTTGTGATGGACAGAGCCTAATTATTATGTTTGGGTCTGTAAAACTATTCATTCTCTCCAGTTTTACAGCATCATATTCTGATATTGAAAAAAGTTTAAGAAGCACCTTAACCCTCCAAAATAAAACTCCATTTCCGGTTTGCTGAACAAATCAATGGCCGGAGCTATGTTTACAGTCTCCATTTTATTTCCGCATTAATCTAAATGCCTTTTTTATTTTTATAAGCATATTTAGATCGTTATTTGATTTTTACATTTTTCATACTACCCTCTTATCTAACATAGGATTATAATACTAGAGATAGGGAGAGAGAGAGTTCTCTGGAAACTTGAAACTCTAGAAATTAATCAAGACTTGCAGCATCCAAGAATTCATCAAAGTAAATGTAGTCACGCCAATTATTTGCAGCATCCAAATCACTCACTGTCACTTCCACAGGACTAAAACCATCGTATGAAGTAGTACCAGTATTAGTGAATACTGAAACTTGTTCCTCCAAATGAATCCCGTTTGAGGAACTCCTTGACTCTTTATCAAAAGTACCATCTTTGATTTTCACTCTCCCTCTCTCATCATCAGTAACTTCCACAGGCAATGCCTCATCATGGTGATCAAGTTCAATCGCCTAGTCTAATTGGTTGCAAGTTTCAGCAATACACGTACCTAAAACTGCATCAAAATGGTAAAAATCCGGCTTCGAATCCTCGAAAAGACTTGTGCCACCATCACTACCACTTCTAATACAATCGTCTATCGAAGTGCTGGAAACAGTAGGCTGTTTTTTATCACAAAGCATTGCCTTGAGTCGATTCATTAAAGCAAATTTAGCAGCCATTTTGTTGAGTAACCGAGCTGAGAAAGAAGCCGGCGTCGAAACAAATTGAACTGAATTTTCAGAGTGAGGACTTCCAACATCACTAGAATTCCCAATAATCGCACCAAACTCAGATACCGTACTCTTAGCACTACTACCACTAGTTTTGCTAACTTCTAATGATTTGGAAAAGATGGTTTTATCGGAACCAAGGGAATTTGAAGTTGGTGAGTTGAGACTTGTGGCCACCCTGTTGAGTAAATTAGTTGTAGTAGTAGTAGGACTTGAAACAGAACTGCCTTCTTCTGTTGACTTAGACTCCTCAATATGTTGGGCTATGAGTGAGGCAGGGGTGCTAGATGCTTTGAACTTAGAGGTTTCCTCATTTAGTAGATGAAAAGATGTAGAAACTGACCCTTCAGATTCATGAATGGCTTTAAGTTTCTTCGTCCGACTTTCCTCTGTTTTGGCATTGTTACCAATATCATGTTTGGCTACATGGCTTTCGATATTAGTACTAGTGAGGAAATGGTCTACGCCCATTTCAGCTACGAGTCTGCTGAGTCTTGTGTGCCAATGGTTCTTGATTTCATTGTCTGTTCGTCTTGGTAACTGTTTTGCTATGGTTGACCACCTTAAATTACTCAAAAATTAGTCCAACTCCAAAGAAAAAGTGAGATCAAGTAAAGTAAATGATAAGTAAAAGAGGTCCAGAAAAAAGAAAAAGGGCTATTGTCGACATTTTGATATTTTGTTCAATTTATACAATGTGTTTTTGTTATTATTAACATTAATTTTTAGATTTAAAATTTATTATAAATTTATACGTTAATTCTAATTTAGAGCAATTAATTTATTAAGATGATTTAATAAACTAATTCTTGGATCAGTATTTATACCGTTTATTTTTAATTTGTTAAACAGTATTCTGCTAAATTAACTATTCTAAATTAATTTCAGGTATAAATTTATGATAAATTTTAAATATAAAAATTAACATCGATAATAATCAAAATACAAGATATAAAAATATTAATATCCTAAAAAATTTAAAATCACGTAATAGAATTCAAAGGAAAAAAATATTTGTGTGTTTGAAAATTGTTATTGGTTGCCTTCTAACAATTTCTATTGATACTAATAGATTTTTAAATAATAAAAATATTTTTACAATAATTATAAACTCTAATTTTGACTATGTTTATTAATCCAATGAGATTTAATAGTATAGCATAAATAAAAAATTTTACTTGATATTTAGGAAAACGCCTAAGTTTTTTATGCTAATTCTAAAACTGATGTATTTTTTAACGATATTATCCTCTTTCTTTTCTTTTCTTTTTTTTTTTTTCTTTTTTTGACAGTTATCCCTCCTTTATAATTTAGTATGTTTATTTTATAGTTTATCTAAATGTAAGATTTTTCAACGGGAATCCTTGAGCCACGTATCTCAAAAATAGTATATAAATATATATATATATATATCACTAAAAAGCAAATCTAAAGGAAGAACACCAAGATTATCATAATCACTAAATAAAACACACTTAACTTGTTGCCTATAACTGAACGGAGTTTAATGATGGTCTCTTCTTCCTCATGACTGAAGTTTCCTCTTTTAATACCAGGCTTCAGATAATTGGTCCATCTCAATCTACAACTCTTTCCGCATCTCAAAAGACCTGAAAAAAGAATTGCCCATTTCAGAATAAAGAGTCAAATATCATTCAAAAACACTAAATTTTGGCTCTGTCAGTTCATCAACCACTTTCCGAACTATAAAGAAATAATGCCCAAAAAATTGAAAAAAAAAAAAAGAAGAAAAAAGAGTTGACCAGCTTTCTGCGGCAAAATCCGCCAGCCCCCTTCGCCGTTTTGGGTGATGTAAGCGACGAGCTTCTGGTCCTCTTGGGTTGTCCACGAGCCTTTCTTCAAGCCTTGACCGTTGCAGCAAGGCGCTCTTCCCATGTCGTTTTTCGGACGAAAATGTCGTTTTGTACGGTTGAATCGCCGGAGGGTCTAGTTTTTGGATAGATTCGGAGATATGCTGGAGACGGTGATCAGTAATAATCACCGACAAAACTGTACTGTCCCAGGTGACTCAAAGACGTGAGGTTTTCTTTTTTTTTTTTTTTCCCGAGAGAGAGCAAATTGGCAGTGGCTATAATACAATAGCTTGAGGTATATAAAGAGATTGTTTGAGATTGAGAACATTAAAAATATAATAATAATAATAATGGCTCACGTTTCGGACCCTCATCATGATTCTGACTCCTGCCCAATTGTTGCTCTCTCATTCCAGGTTCTATAACTTGGTTATGTAGCTGCGTCACTTGAGTTGGTGTGGGCCACAGTCGGTAGTGTGATACCCAAGGTCAAAATTTAGATAAACTACACATGTATTTTGTATAATAAGAACGTGTTTGATAGGAGAGAGAAGTGGAAAAAAGTAACGAGAGGGGTGACATAGATTTTACGAACGAATGGATTAGATAAAGGATTACAAATTTTTAATTTTATTTAATTTTTAATTTTTTAATTAGAGAAATTTTGGGAAGAAGTTGGCCACTCAAGTAGGAGAAGGATTATTCTAATTATAATATTTATTATTCCTTTCGCTTCATCCTCTTGCCAAATAATGAAGAGGATTTTGGTCTTCTCTTCTTTCTTTTATACCAAATACAATAAAGAAAGAGTGATCCCTTTCCTCTCGCACTTGTCTTCTCGCACTTGTCTTCTCTAGGTAATATAGGTCACATTCATTCCTCTCTTCCATCCCTCTTACTAAACATAGCCAAACAATATGTTTGGTAGAAAAGTGAAGTGGAAAGAAAGAAAAGGGCGAAGAGATTATTGGATGGATTTGAAGCATGATGGTTATTTGGTCATAGGGATTTTAGGAGAGAAGAGATTAGACGAGAGATTTTAAATCTTCAATTTTAACTAATTTTCAATTCTTCAAAAATCAATTTTAGAAAGTGGTAGAATAGTTATACCAACTAGAGCTAGTTCAGTTGATCTAAGGTTTAAAAAATATATGCTCGAGTTTGGAAGGATTAGGGATTAAGCTTTGATAGTGTGTGTAATTTTTCTTTAATTTATAGTAAATAGTAGTTATTAGTTAAGTTATACTTCTTTTTTTAAAAAAAAAGTGATAAAATAATTATTCTGCCTATAATCTTTTTCCTTCCTCTCACCTCTCTCTTTTACTAAACAATAACGAGAATTTTGTTCTTCTCTTATTCCTTTTATACCGAACACAAATGGAGTAGAGTAATTTCGTTCCTCTCTCGTTTCTCTTTCTTAAGTAATATAGGTCTCTTCCTATTATCCTTCTCTCCTACGAAATATAGTGTAACATTCAAGATGACCGAATACATCCTAATTACTCATTTGGTTCCACCACGAAGGAAACAAAAGTCTTAATGAAAGGTCTAGTACTCTGGTTTGCTTCCGCCGTGATGGAGGCAAGAGTCTTAACAGAATTATTAGAATGTAGAGATGCGTTATAGTTTTAATTAAGTACGTAGTTGTCCAACAACAATATTCTATATCATCGACGCATATCGTAGATGTGGTAAGACATTGGCTAGCATCCCATCTAAGTGATGATCGGTGAATCAAAGGGTGAACGTAGGATAATTTGTGTTCAAGTTGGTGGCAAATGTAACTTGAGCATTAACCTAAGTATTCGGGTTTTTTGATTTAAATTTCAGATTTTTTGGTCGTGTTCGACTTCAGAAATTTTGGGGGTGAGAATGTACTTTTTTATAATTAAAATAAATGACCAAAAAAGAAAGGTTCAAAGAAGAACAATAGTTTCAATTAAGTTTTTATGTCAAACTCAATTCTTGTCAAGCTTAAATTAGCTAAACCGGAAAACAAGGTTGGATTTGACCTGGTCGGGTTTGATGGAGTTCGGTCAACTAAAGTTGCAGAGAATTTTGTTTAGTTTAGCCATAATGATGGAATTTGTGGTGGGACTTGTGTGTGTGTTCCACCAATTACTGATGATAGTATTTCCAATAAAACGAAAAATTTACCATATTCACATCATTACTTAATAGTTTTGATAATTACTACATATGTTGTGATTCGTAATTGTCAAATTAATACTTTTTTTGGGGGGGTTAAATATAGTTATCCCCGTTGAATTAAACTCAGAGTATCACAATTGATCCTAAATTTTCAATTTATACAATAATAACTCATGAATAATATAATTATTATAATAATGACTATTTTATCATAAATTATTAGTTTTTAACTGAAATTAGTCATGGACAAAGTATAATCGAGTACTATTTACTTTTGTGAGTTAGAATTCCATTTTCAGTCATATTTAATATATTGTGTATTTTGCACATAATTTATTTGTATTAAAAACGTAATAGTTTGTGGAATAAAAAATGGTCATTTCTTTAATAATTTCATAGGTCTCGGTAGACGACTGTGTAAGATAAAAATTGGGATTCTTACTCTTCACTACAGTTACCAAACTGTGTACTATGTAATAACTTATTTCTGTTAAATATTTAACAATTTATGATAAAATATTTATTTTTTGTTACGCCCTTGTTTTCATTATATTGCTACTAGAAGTATAATAACTTTTGATGAATGAGGTGTTACGTTCTAAAAATATTTATGTAATTGTTTCTTTAAGAACGTAGACTAATTTTAAAACTCAGTGGATATTTAAATTTATTTATAGATA
>JXTB01000780.1:83607-107547 GCA_002914805.1 Parasponia andersonii | reverse complement strand
AATAAAATGCTTGCCGATCATCTGAGAAAATGTACGAAGAGGAAAGAGCTACGTAACCAAAAACTTGTCAGCAGACCTCAAAAACAATCGTACTATTGGAATCACATCATGCAATAAAATGCTTGCCAATGGCCTGAGAAAATGTACGAAGAAAAAAGAGCTGCGCAACCAAAAACTTGCCAGCAGACCTCGAAAGCGATCGTACTACAGGAGCGCCCACCTTGGGACAGGGTCTATTCTGTTGGAAGTAGATCCCCCCTAAGGAACGCCTCAGCTATACAAAAAGCTAAAGAAAAACAGGGTCAGGGTCAACTCGTTGGAAGTGGATCCTCTCTAGACAACATTTTAGCCGCACGCGAGGCAAAGTTTAAAGGGATCAGGGTCTACCCGTTGGAAGCAGACCCTCCCCAGACAACATTTTAGCTACACACGAGGCAAAGGTTAGAGGGGTCAAGGTCTACCCGTTGGAAAGAGTCCCTCCCTAGACAACATTTTAGCAGCATGCAAAGCAAAGGTTAAAGGGGTCAAGGTCTACCCGTTGGAAGCAGACCCTCCCGCGAGAACATTTTTATTATGCATACACTAGGCACGAAGACAGAAGTTAAAATCGAGCTCTGTTTATTATTTCCCAAAGTACAAAGGGCATGGTCGACAGGGACGCGTGCCCAAAAGCTCTATCTACGAGAAGCGGGTCTTGGGCGGATTGCATGGACACGTTAGAGTGGTAACGCCCAGTTTGCTCCCGATAAGAGCCGAGCCCGGGCCTTTTCCTTTGTAGTGACGGGTCTAAACAGTGGTTAACCAACCCCTAGAGCTGGTTCCGAGCACGTTCCTATTTGGGGTCGGAGAAGTTCAGCCACACGTGTGGGTCAAATTCTGCCAAGACAAGTCATAACAGAAGTTACACTTCCTTAAAACCGGATGAGCTGGAACTCACATCCCTATCTCCAGAACTAATCTTGTCGATCATAGCTCGAGGAGGACTCACTAATAACTCGAAATCATGTACGAACGAGCCAAACCCAAATACCGGCTACACTGCCGACAAGGGAACGGCATCGTAAATGATATCAGACCTTAACCCCAGGTGCGGTCAACAAAAGAAAAAGAGAATAGACTAAAGAAAATTGCACTGTTTTCATTATTTATACAGACGGTTATAATAAGGGTCAACTTTATAAATACACAAAAACTAGGGACCCTAATTACCTCTGGCCAAGGGAGTGCAGCCAATTTCAATGCTTGGACCAGCCCCGGTGGAGGGTGGCATACCAGGGTCGGAGTCGTCGCTGGATAAAATGACCGCACCAGACCCCTCACCAGTTAAAGCCCCAAGACCAGGCTGACCGCCAGGGACCTCCAAGGTTTGCTCTAGCAGACCAGAAATAGGGATAAGCTCCTTGGCAACAGAGATGGATGTAGAGGGCCCGTTTTTTTCTGTGGCAAGAATCTTCAGCACGTCTACAGGGTACGCGATGTTGATCTCATCCCCAAGCTACTGTATATAGTACTTGACGGAATAGTGGTCTCTCTTGATGCCAATTTGCTCGTCAAACTGGTCTGGTGTTATCATCTTCGCGTGGCCTTCGAATTCCCTGTTCTCCCAGCCAGACCTGTAACTTTCCGCAGAAAGGACATCCACCTACCTCTGATACCTCGTTTTTAGTTTCTCCATATCCGCTAGTCTATCTCTCAGCGCTGCCAGCCTCAACTCTGCCTACTGCTGCGACAAGTCGACCAAAAGGGTGTTAATGTCAGTAAGGTCTTTGCCGTGCTTGTGAGACAACTCTACTTGAGCTCTCATCAATTTTACGTGGTCCAAGTAAAGATGTCAGCTTACCTCATTTGACCGGTTGAGTCTACGTTGCAGAGAATGGGCCTTCAGTTTGGCTTTTGCCTCGGCCTTTCTCACCTCTGTAGCATCATCAACGGCCATGTCGCGAGGGATAAAGGCTAGCCCCATCTCTGCCCCAGCGCTCTGTAGTTCTTGCTCCTTGACCTTGAGCTCGTTTTAGGCTAGTCTGGCAGCCTCAGATTGAGCGAGCCTGTCGGCCTCCGCTTCGGCCAGTCTCGCAGCTAGCTCCCTGTGCCTGACCCTCTCGATACTCAGAGTATGAGCCATCGCGATGCTAACCCTAGCCTTATCGAGGCTCCGATACAAGTCGAAGTCAGTCCTCAACTCAGCACGGATGGCCTCGCTGTGCTCGGCCAGTGCAGAACGGGAGTTCAACTCCTTGGTCAGATCCTTGACGCGATAGGAATAGGAAAACCAGATGGCGGCTAGCTGCAAGATAAATGAAAAAGAGGTCAGTGTCTAGCAAGGATGCTGAGAAACATGGAGGAGCCAAACCTGCACGAAGGTACGGCTAGCGACAAGTTTGACGTTCT
This sequence comes from Parasponia andersonii, assembly GCA_002914805.1. Taxonomy (NCBI): domain Eukaryota; kingdom Viridiplantae; phylum Streptophyta; class Magnoliopsida; order Rosales; family Cannabaceae; genus Trema; species Trema andersonii. Next base: position 105,159 of record JXTB01000780.1, on the reverse strand, counting down.
TCAAGGAGAGAGCCTCCAGCTCGGGTTCCGTGGCTGGACCTTCTCTTTGGGCATTGTCCGCATCTGAGGAACGCGACTCCACCTCGCCAACCGCGAGGGCACCCTCTCCCCCAACTGGGCACGCCCCCGAAGCAGCAGTAGCAGGAACAAAAGAAAGCTGGGCGTCGGTGAGTGCGCAGTCGGCGACGGTAGGGGGCAGCGTATCCTCAGCAGAAGACGCTGCGGCAACTCCCGCGATATCAGCAATTTCGATTGCCGTCCCCCTTGGAGAACCGGCCTAAATGTTATTTTTCGGTCTTGTCTTGACCATTCCCTCCTGACTTGCCACCGCGCGCGGACTATCTACTTCTCAGAAGGGTCAGCGTGGCCCCATCATCATTGCTGTCAGAAAAAGGGGCAACCCTGCCCCTCTTCTCCGCCGGACCCTCTTTTTCTTTGGATGAGCCGGCCTCGTGGCGCCGCTTTATTGGGACCGGAGGAGGGGAAGACAGCCGAGATTTCAACCTCAGAGCCCCTCCGCTGAGCTCAGCGATCTCCCCATCGAGGCAAGCAGCACCAAACCCCGTGCTCGTCTTCGAACCAGAGTCAGGGGTGGAAGAGGTTGGAGTAGCAGATCCCCCGGGCAGGCTCAAGGGCACCCCCTTGCCACATACAGGCTTTATGGCCGTCGTTTCCCCGGTCAGAGGTCCACTTGCATCGAAATGGGGGATCATGGGCGATTCATCCTCTGAAGACACCACGAGATGCCGGCCAACGATTACCTTGGGGCGAGCCTTATGTCCAGCGGTACTCCCCTTGATGGGGGAAGGGTCTGCCGAGGGGCCCGCTTCAGAACCTATAAAGAGCAAGCAACATAGTTAGATCACAGCCATAACCTGATCGACAAAACTCTTGGATGCGAAAATGAACTCACCTCTAGCCCTCTTAGGGGCGGCGGCTTCCTCCTTCCGGAGCCTGACGCACTCTTCGGCCACGAGCCTCACGGCCTCTTCAAGCTCGTGGCTAGTCGACCCCACCAGGTCATTGGAATCCGCTAATTGGCTTGAAGTCATAACCTTATGACCCACCATGGCGATGCGATCGTGCTCGTCCTTGCGGAATCGGTTCAGGGCAGAGGTGTCAAGCCGGCTCCGCAGGTGCTTCGCGATAACCCAGGTGTCCAGGGGGAAAGGAAGGTATAAAACCATCCTAGGCATCATATTCATTACCTGGGGATTGAGGACGGCTTGGATATGTCGGCAGTCCCCAGGAGACCCGAAGATGATGATTCCTTCCAGCCCTTTGAGCCGGCCCGCCGACAAATGCGTCTCGAACCTGTTTTCCTCTGTAGAGGCTGCACAACAAAAAAAAAAACGTGAGCAATAACAGATGAGGTGAATGCAGACCCGAAAATCACGACCTAGCACTTACTCTGCAGGAGAACCGAGGGAATTTAGAAGTGCTCTCCATTCACCCAAGGAGAGCACCACGCCCCTCCAACGGCGTACAGCCTAGAGTGAGAGTCCCATTGCTTGTCCGACCTCGGCAAGCCCCAGAAAATGTGACGTCCCGGGAGCAGTTGAAGGTAAAAGGTGGGGTAGGAGCCCCTTTTGGGGATGAGGGTGAGTTTGTAAGCATAAAAGACCACCTCTAGGTCGATATGTATGTTATAAAGAACTGACAGGGTAGAGAGCCCCATTAGGATCATGGCCCCGTTCGTCTTTAGCTGCATCAGGTGGATCCCCGTCAGAGCGAAGAACTGGTAGATCAGAGGAAGAAGAGAAAACCGCAGCCATTCCAGATGCCTTCTTCCCAAAATAATAGAGCCTTCGGGGGCAGAGGGACAAAGATACCAGTCCGCAGGGCCCTCGACCCTTTGTAACGTGACTCCGCCGGGGAGGCAGAGCTGTCTCCTCAGCGAATCCAACTCCGAGTCCACGACGGGGCGAAGTTCCTGATCTTAATTAGAGGCCATCGTTTTGGATACGATCAAAAGAGCAAAGGTCTCTAGAAAGGGGAGAAGTAGGAAACCATACAATTTTACAAGGCTAGAATAATTGGAGATTTTAGTAAAGTGGCAAACGAGCATAAATGCAGTTTTTATAGGAAGGGAGCCGAAGAGTGCCCCTTTTAAGAAGGGTGTTGTGAGGAAGGTCGAAGTACAGGAATTTTCAAAAAAAAATCTGGAAAGTCGCGACCAAGGATATCGTCGTCAGCTTCGGTAACTGGGAAAAAATGATGGTAAAGGGCCACATCGGATTGAAGGACCGGAAACGTGATTTCCCCCACTTGATCGATGAGAATCCATCAACTCGGGAAATTGGGATAGTTGTGGGGCCCGTTCCTTGACGACATGCCACGTGGACGATTACGTGGCAAAACAGGCCACAAAGGGCGTGCGTTATCCGTTACGTGTCTAGAGTGACCAGTCAAAAACCATGCGAGTTGCACGTAATACTTTATGATCCCGTGGGCTGTCAGGGGCCAAATCGCTCCATCCCAAACCTTGGACCGGTCAGGCCCAACTCATTCCCTACTTCCATCCTGAATAAGCATATAAAAACACTAAAAAGGTTAGAAAAACGATAAACAAAAAGTCTTAATCTTAAATAATGATTAAAAAAATATAAATAGATAAAAGCTAAAATGATTGTATAAATGATAAATAAATGACAACCAATGCCATTAAAAACAAGCCATAGAGTTTCATTTAATTTCTTCATTTTACTATTATTAACTTTTATTCTTATTTATTACTCAATTGCATGCTTCATATCGTAAACATACAACCGAAAAATTCAACAATAAAGAATAATAATAAAAATAAATATATTTGTATTGAGAAAATTCTTTTAATGAAGAACAATAAAGATCTATTCTTATAAGCTATCTAAGAGTGACAATATAACCTTTGATAAGGATTCACCTATAAAATAAATCTATCAGTAACAATTATATTCTAACATTGATCACTACATTAGAAAGGTATGATTAACCTTTTGAGAATGAAAAAAAAATATATGGACTAAAATAATAAAGAATTTTAACAAAATAAATGTATGAACATTGAAGAACATAAAGAAAATCAAAGAAAGAAAACAAGAAACTACAAAAAAAGATTCTCTCTAGCCTCACTTTTATCCGTAAAAATATAGAACTTTTCTCTAAATTTGTATATTAGTATCTTAGAGGAAGGTGCCTAAGTGCTCCTTTTATAATGTAGGATGGCCTTTAAGGTTTTATTGTTGTCTTTACAAAATGAGTTCTAATATTTTCATAATTTTCCTAATCAAATTGGCCTACTAATTCTTCAATTAAGCTCATCATATACTTGGACATTTATCCGTCTTATTGCATATATATCAATAGGATTTGATTCAGCTGCACATAGAAAGAGATAGGTGAAGACTAGTTGGAGAGATTACATTCTAATGGTTAGACAATAGTTGACATTAATGTGGATAAACTAGAAGGCCACGTGCAAGCAATTAAGCTAAGTTCAACAAATTTAACAACTTGAAAATACTTCAGTATTTTAGTCATCAAATCTCTTATAGATGTCGAAATTGAGTGATTCTTGAAGCTATAGATTGCTAAGAGATAGAGATATAATACATCTATAAAAACTTTTCCCAAATCAAGCGTTATTAAGGAGAAAATGGTGTGAAAAGATTCAGATTTGATAAGAGCTATTTTTTGCAATTCTTCACATATCATTGGGCTTTCTCCAGCAAGATTTATGAGGCTCATTGCATTGTTGGGCTTCATACGAAGTCATTATCTTGGGCCTTTGAAAAATATGCTTGCTTTAATAAGCGGTTAATACCAAAAAAAAAAAAAAAGCACAAATATCAATATTAACATGTTTAAAATAATCGTATTATGCTACCAAAAGTATTAAAATATTAGAAAATATCATTAATTATATCTTGTCCAAATATATTTTTATGCATTTATCAAGATTTGCCATAAGCGAGGCTTGAGTGAGGGTTAATAAAATAGAGAAGAAAGTAGAAAGAGTGAGAGAGAAGGAGAAGATAAATAGCAAGGATAAGAGAGAAAGTGATAAGAAAAAATAATATACGTAACAAAATTTATAAAAAAGTTCAAATCTCTTAAAGAAATGCGAAAAAATGGGATATCAAAATTCGAAATTCCCTCTCTTTTTTTTCTAATGACATAATCAAAATGATAAGATAAATGCAGATGAGCAATCATATACGATAGTTATAATTGTGAAATCAAATTGACAAACTGTTAAAAAAATCACAGTCAAGTTTTAAGAGATAAAATAAGCAGAGTATATTGACAATAGATAGAACATTTAGTGAGTATGATATGACAAAATTTGTGAGGTGAACATGAACTTGAACAATTTTAATGACAAATTATTATTAGATGGCTTTTAAAGATTTTTTAAAGAGAGAGATTATTTACACTTCATTTAGTCAGATATATTAAGGAACATTTAATGTGTGTTATACAACTCAAGGACTTTCACTTAACTCATAATTTGGAGGATGATGAAATGGATGAGTGCATGAAAAATGAGCAAGTATGTATCAAAAGTCAACAAGTGATTATCCCTTCTAACTAAGGTCATATAAAGAACTTTTATAATTATCTTGAACAAAATTAGAAAATATCAGAGATCTTATTAACTCAACTCAATCACACATAGACAGGAGACTCGTATGCATTATGTATGTATGTGAAAACTATTAGTTTTGGTTCTTGTTGTAGGCCACACTTAGTGGATTAGTTTTTAACTTTTAATGACCACTCAAGGTTAGCTTCCACACCTAATAAGAGATCACTTTCTGATCTAGGTATACAGATGTCTCAAATCTACGTCAAATCTATCTAATCGTCAAGACATAATGTCTTCTAAGTCTAGACAAACTAATGCACATTAGTCACAATGTAAGAGATCAAAAAGCAAGGATAATCAAAAGTTAAATTTCAGCCAATAGCATCAAGTGATAAAATAGAGATATATCGATTCAATCATCGGTTAATAGTCATTTGAATTACACATCACACACAGTAAGCATTTCCTGATCTTACAGAATATATAAGACTAAATTACTCAATATGAGATCAAAATCTCTCTAAGAAATATAGCACACTCCAATAGCCTTTCGCAAAGTTTTAAATCTAGATGTATCTAAGGTTTTTGTAAATAAGTCACCTAACTATTTTTTTAGTTTTAATATGTTCTATGCTTACCAATTTATGCTCAACTAAATCACGAATGAGTGATGCCTGATGTCTATATGTTTTGTCCTAGAGCACACTCCCTTTAACTGTTAATAATAAGCTTCCTAACTCTGACAAGGTAACTAGTTTATTTACTCTCTTTAGCTTCCATTGATGAGTTTCCTAACTCTGACAAGATTACACAAGCCTCTTCTTAACTTGAGGTCACTTTTGAACTCCTTCTTCTCACCAGTATCAATGGTGAATTCTATAGACAATGAAACTTAGGCAAAAAATACAAAACTCTAAAGGAAATAAAACTTCCTTTCAAAATAAGTAAGTCTCTCAAAATAACACTCAAAGGATATGGTCACATCTAAAAGAAAGCTTCCTATTTATGTAGAAAAGTACAAAGTGACTTAACTAGAAATGATAGTTGTCATCGTAAAATCTAAATATGTAGTGACTTAGATCTATCATGCAATCTCAAATCTAAAGGTAATATCTTATTAAATTAATCAATCACGCTGATGAGATACACAAATGCTAACTAATATCAGATTTAAAGATAACATCTTGACAAAATAATCAGTCATATAAAGAAGACAAACAAAATCAAATTTTTCTTGAAATAGTCAAAAATTTTTTGAAATAGTCAAACTTAAAGGTAATATCTTGACAGCATATGCTGAGACACAAATATGACAAACATAATACAAAAACAAACTAAATGACTATGTACATGTTAAGCTTATTGTCTAAACATATAGACCACTTGACTTAATACCTAAACTATTAAAACTTGCTTGGTGAAAAACTTCAAAACTTTGGCTACTTCAGTTGAGGACTTTGTCAAAACAATTTTGGAGCATAATTACACAAAATAATATAAATATATACAAGATTGAAAATAGGACTGAAATAAAAATTAAAATATTGTTCATTATATTTCAAAAGATCATAAGGTGCCAAACTAAATACATGTACTAACAACTAATAAATTTATTTCTTTGGGTGTTGCAATTTGGATATAAACTATCAGAAGATAGTTGAACTAAGTAAAATATTATATATCAATTTTTTACTTTTCTCTTACAATATCTTTGTTATATTTTCACATCACCACCGAATATAATTAATTAATTATATTCAGTAAGAATACAAGAAATAGAAATGGCCTTAAGAGCAAGCAATTGATAAGAACTTTCTTTACACCTCCATATATTGATGAACACTATATTAAATGGAACCTCAGGATAATATTTGCCAATTACATATTAGTATTTTACTAGAACATGTATATTATGTTTTCTTAGGAATTTAGAAATTGTTTTGTTGATCGTTATATAGTTGTAATTCATTCTATAACACTTGTCAATTATATTTCAAATTTACACAAACAGGGACGAAAAGATACTTCAAAAGAAAGTTGAAGTATTGCCAATTCCTACCGGAAAACATCGAGACTTCCAACTGATCCAGACTTGAGAATTTCAACTTCATACTATAACCTAAATATCCGAGATCAAGTTCGACGAGCATTTCTACAAAAGGGACTGTGTCAGTATCAGAACTTTAAATTTCAATTGAAATATTTGGAAAACAATCAAGGAGATTCGACAGCGCTTGGTTTGAAAAATATGCAGCTAGCTGGTTATAGTATAATATAACAAAATACGATGCATTTTGCTTATTCTTTTTATCTTTTTATATCCGATAATAGAGAGCAAGAAGGTGGTGCTTCTTTTTGTCGGTAAAGGATTTTTTAATTTTAAAAAGCAAGACATTGTATATTCATGCTGGGAAGTCCTTATTGTGCCCATAAACCAAGCTTGGAAAATGTCTGTAGCATTTATAATCCAAAAGCAAAATATTGAAACAATTTTCTCATAGCAATCACAATCAGAACAAACACATTGTGATTATCGGGCCGGGCTCTACATTTTTGTCTGCCATAGTTGGGCCGGGCCCGACATTGCCTAACATAGCCAAGAGAGTACTGTGTATCGTAATATATCGTACGTAAAGGGGTTTAGCGATTGAATTCTTATAATCTTATGGCTCTTTTCAAGCATTAGCTATAATTTACAATAAGTAATTAACACTGCAAACTTTTTATTTTCCAGCTCAGGGATCGAGAGAACAAACTTATAAACAAACCAAAAAAAAAAAAGTAAATAAGACGAAAAAATGACAATTATTTATAATTCGATTAAAAAATTTAAATAATACAACCAAGCATACAGAAAAGAAAGCAGTGAGAATACAGACTTTAATTGGTTATTTGTTTATTTTGCACAAAAATAAATAACATCTAGAGCGTATATATGTGAATAGATCGTATCAGTTGAATTGAACTAATTGCATGCTTTGCTAGGAGGAATAATGTGTCCACCATCTATGACCCTTTAACATCTGGGTAGATCGGACGGTGGAGGAGGCAGAGTGGATGATGGAGTGGGCCCATTCTCAACCTCAAACGCCATGGCCATGCCCACCGGCAAATGCACGTCGAGATGGCAGTGTACCAACCATATACCTGTGCCATATATATATATTATAAGATCACATGAGGAGGAGAATCATGCCATACGATGATTATAAGATCATATAGTTTTGAATTTTATACTATTACAAGTTATTTTATTCCCTAGAATAAAAAAAATTAAAAAAAAAAAAAGTGCTTCTACCTTGCGATTAAGCAAAGTCCTTTTTTTTTTTTTTTTGTGAGGTCTTATGCAAAGTCCTTTTATGTTTAGAGAAATTAACATATTATATATGGTCTTAACGTTTTTCAAGGAAAATAGTTTTCAAATTAGAGATCCCAAGAGCATTTCTGTTTTTATAAGATATGATTGGTTCGACATGATAAATATAATAACACTGTCCAGTAGTGGAAATTCTTGAGCCAAAAAAGAAGTCATTTAGCAACACAAAGTACTCAAGTGCATAAACTTGTTTGCCACGTTTATATTTGATTTTTATTTTAAAGTGAAATTAATAATAAAGATTACTCAAGTAACATTTTGCATAAACACATATATGTGTGTAGCATTCTCATGCAATTTGAAACATTAAATATATTTTTTAGAGAAATGACTTTGGTAGAGTTTGTTACCAAAGAGAAAAAAAATGTCATGCAGTAAAAAATTTAGTAGAAATTTATTTCTAATTAAAAGAAAAAAGGAATTATATTTGAACTTAATGACCTGGATTATTGGCTTGGAATCGGATCACAGCCCAACCTCCAACAGGGACAGCGATGGTGTTACGAATCTGCGGATTAACAAGATTGAATTTCTGACGGTCGTTGACGGCGTCAAAATTTCCGAATCCCTGAGCCAAAACGTGGAAGTTGAAACCGTGGATGTGAATCGGATGGTTCTCCACCGTTAAGAACGCCGTGTTCTGGAGAACGATCTCCACCGTTGAATTGAACCTCAACCTCTTCACCTTCGTCGATTTCGGCGCGTAGATCAACGACTCGTCCCTGCTAATGCTCGAGTTCGTGTAGTCGAATCGCACCGGAGGCGCGTCGGGGAAATCGGTGGTGTAGACTTCGTCCCTCTCGCCTCTATAGAACGCCTCGAGCATCGACGTCTTGTTCGGGAGCTGGAATGACTCGTTGTTCATGCTCGCGGAGAACCGCCCCTCCAGTGGGCCCAGACACGTGGCGTTCTCCGGACACCGCTCCACGGCCAGCCCGAATGTCACGAACATGTGCTCGTCCACGTGGGATGGAACCGGGACCCACTGGGGCCCACCCGCGAGGCCCGTGAGGTTGGTGTAGAATTGGTGCGCCCGGGGCGTGTCGAAGAAATCGGGTAAGGTCGGCACCACGGGAGCCGATGCTGACGTGGAGCCCTCGTAGACGACAATGCCCCTCGTGGTCGTGCTGTCGAACTCAACGGTCGTCGGAGGAGTCGTGATGTAGGGATGGGCAGCCATGTAGTATGACCCCACCGCCTGGTCAGCTTTGAAAAGGACGTCGGTGGTTTGACCGGGCGCAACGACAACCAAATCAGTGTCGTATGGGTCGGTGTAGGCCGCGTCGATGGCGACAACTGTGACGCTGTGATTGGCTATCTTGAAAAAGAGCTGGTTATTGAGTGCAGCATTGATTATCCTCAGCATGTAAGTTTTGCCTCGTTTCACCTTCAGCTCGTACATATCTGAATACAGAAATTTAATAAAAAAGCGGAACAGTATATATAACATAATTAATATGTAACAGTGTACGCATATATAATATACCATTTTCAGAGCAGGGGTACAGATTGCCTGGTTTTCCATTTATAGTGTAAGCGTCAGAGATATTAGGAGCTGCGCCAACGGCAAGTCCTTCGTTCTCAACATCGATCACATTAGCATTCCACCACTCCCCTGCATTTTATTTTGTTAACCAATATATATATTTTTTTAATTTGATTCTCTTACATGCCATGATATTCTTCTAAAAGCTCAAAATGAGACGTTATGCTCAAAATGAGATGATATGCATTCGCTACATATATGTGTGATGTTATTAGTTTGCATCATTATGCAGTACGTACTAATTATGAATATTTAAGGTATATATATATACCTAGTAAGATGGGTATTTCCTTGTAGGGTTTAGGGAAAGGGTAGGATCGGCCAGATTTCGGGTGGATGATTAGGGCGCCGTAGACGGTGGCTCGCAGCCAGCCAACGTGGGCATGCCACCATAGAGTTCCCTCTTGTCCGGTGATATTGAATCTGTAGGTATAGCTCTCTCCGGGGCGTATAGGACATTGGGTAGCATATGCCGGTCCATCTGCCCATCCACTCAACAGTTGCAATATTCCATGCCTGTGTACAAAATTAATTAATTAAGTTAAAATTTAAAATCTAATACGTTATTATTATTATATTGTTGTTGTATTTTGTATCAAGAAGTTAATTTATAATTGAGAATTTATACTAAAATATCCCTCCGTTTAAAAAAAATGTTAAAAAAAAACTCTTGTATTATTAAAAATTCAAAATAAACATTTTCTATTTGAATTATCATATCATTTGTTACATTTGACTGTCAAAAATTTCAAAAAAATTAATAAAATTAATATTTCACCCATATTATATTATTTTAAAAAACACAATATACTTGAAAATGAAGGAAAAGAAAATATACATGGTCTAAAACCTCTTAAAAAAAACTCTCCTCTCCATTATTGTGGTATAAATCTAAAAAAAAAAATAATCTAAAATTTTTAAAATTTCAAAAGTGACAAAAATTTCCAAAAATTTTAGATTTCTTTTTTATTTTTTAGACTTGTGCTACAACTATAGAGAAAAGATTTATTTTTTTTAGACTATATATTCTCTATTCTTTTATTTTTCAAGTTTGGTGCGTGCTTTAAATTAATATAATAAGGAATAAAATGTTAATTTTACTAATTTTTTTGAAGCCTTTAACTGGGCAAAAATAATAAATGATATAATAATTCAAATAGAATATATTTATTTTAAATTTTCAATAATACAGTGATTTTTTTAACACTTTTTTAAAACAAAAAATATTTTAGTGATAATTTTTGTTGAATAGAAAGTACTTATTTTGAATTTTCAAAAACATAATGTTTTTCTTTTACATTTTTTTTAAAACAGATGGTATTTTAGTGATAATTTCCCCCTATAATTTATACTTAAAATGTATAGTAATTTGTTTAATAAACATGATAAGTGATGCTAGTCGCTAGCTTGCTGATACGTATAATAGCAAATAGAAAATCGCACACCTAGTTGTCATTCTAGACTATACATCGATTAAAAGAGAAATAAGTAAACAAAAAAACAATTGACTAAGTACAAGAGAAATAAGTAAACAAAAAAACAATTGACTAAGTAAATAAATCCAACAATCCACATCTAGAAATGTACTGTTTTCTTCTTCTTAATCAGTGCATCACTTATTTGAAATTTTCTAGCTTCTCAAAGCAAAGAAACGTACGACAATGGCCATAATTTGGAAAGAAAAGTGAGAGCTCGTTTTGTTGTCAAAGTCATGACTAAAACCGTGTAAATTATAAACTCAAAACTGATGAGTACAGAGTACCTAATTCTACTGTTTCTTTTCTTTCTTTTTTTTTTTCCTTCGAAATTAAAATAGGTTACTAACTTTGATTAAAAAATATAGCTGATTTAATACATCTGTGTACCAGTGAATAGTAATGTTGTATGGAGACTTGTTAAAGACGTGGACGACAAGAGTGTCACCCTCCCGGACTCGTATTGTAGGGCCTGGTAAGCTTTCATTTACTGCCGTTATCACTTGCTCACGGCACAACTTCCTCACCGTCACGTCCTCCACCTGCGTAAAATGTATTCATTTACCAATGAAAATTAATGTATCAGAGATTTCACATGGCAGTTCATGTACATTACTTCAACAAAAAGAAAAGTGAAAAGGAAAGAAATCTCAAGTAACATTTTCGTGACAAAAATTTTCGCCGCGAATTGCTTCAAAATTGAACATGATTAGATGCATTTAAGGATGAGTTTATAATTAAGAAAATTACATTGAAAGAATGCTCCACTATGGAAGCGGAGATCATTGAAGAAGTTAAAAGAGCTAAAGACCATGCCAGCCAAATGGCAAACCTTGCCATTTTATTTTTATGTATTCTTCAATGTAAGGATCAGAATTTAGAAAATGGTTATAAAATTGTATATGGAAGGAAGGCTTCTATATATCTTAGTAGAATATATGAAATTACGTAAGTGCGTTATATGATCAACTCTTGATTAATTAGGTCTATATATATAGAGAGAGAGAGAGAGAGAGAGAGAGAGAGAGAGAGAGAGAGAGAAACTAGGGATTGCGTGACGATATAGGTAATAGCTCTTACAGGCTTTGACAAAAAGCCAAGACTTAGTTTTTGAAAATTTTGCATGGTTTTTGGTTTAGGTTTGAAGAAGAAATTTCGTTATTTGTGATCTCTATCTAATAACATATTAAGTTGGTCGTAGGAAACGAAGCTAGTAAAAAGTCAAAATGTTGTTTCAAAATTTCGTTTTTGACTAGGATGTTCTGACGGCTGTCCAGCTTAATATCCACATGCTGATGAAGATCATCATCTCAGGAAATGTATTTATTAATAAATTGCCAAGTTTGATTATGACTTTAATTGGACTGCACTAAGTGTTGTACTATTTCTAATACACAAATACTACAAAGTATACGGGTCGCAACAAGTAATATAGAGTAAGAGAGTGGTGATCCCACAAGGAGTACTTGTTTTACAATTGCTAAATACTAACTGAAAGTAATTTCCAATTTATCTAAACAACAATATTCGATAGTTTTGTACAAGAATTAAAATGTAAATAATAATGTAAAAGGAAAGTAAGGAAATTGAAAACTAAGTAACCAAATAGTTCTTAAAGTAAAAGTAAGGAACCTAGAGATGCAATCTACCCTCTAACTCCTCTAATTACTTATTTTCCTCATAATACAACTATCCATTTAGAATTGACAATCGAAAATCCTAATGTATTCACACCTTTTTCCAAGACAAAAGTGAAACTAAACAAGATAATATATTACTCCTAACATGCATTGATTTAAACTCGTTAAGTTTGGTAATTCTCACACAAAGGTTGCATAAGTTGTATAAGTATATTCTTATTTTATGCGAACTTATCCTATGCTAGGTAATCTTATGTTATTTTATTTATGACCAAACTCAAATTCTCTTTCCTAAGTTCATATAGATTTCATAACAACAATCTATTTAGTAGCCATGTAAATAGATGCATTAAACTCAAGATAAAACAACGAACTCAACAATGGATAATACGAATAATGGAGGAAACAAATATAGTTGGATTATATTAGAAGTCCAATTGTCTCCCTAGAGATGAAAGTTAGCTCATATTTATACAAAAAGAATCACAATACAAATAACAAAATTGATATATATTCAAGTGCAAAAAATGAAAGAGGGAAATAAGAACAAGAAGAAAGAAAAAACTCTTTTGAAGCTTTCCCAGTCTAATTTCTTTGGCCTAAATCCACCTGCTTTGTACCTTTTTGGCATTGTAGCTCCACTTTCTCTATGATGTTGTGGTACCGAATCAACTCCTAATCTCCACTCTGTAAGCTCTATCACCGGTTTTCTCTTGTTACTGTGTGAATTTGTCACTTAAACATCTTGATTTACCTCTAAATTAACTCCGAAGAACAACATTCTTCGCTCAATAAATTCTCTTTTGAAATATGCATCAAAAACAATAAAATAAGTAAAAAGAGTTCAAAGATGAGCAATTCTTAAGCTCAAAAATATATTAAAGATAAGTGTAAAATACACTTATCAAATACAAAAGTATATTAAAGATAAGTATAAAATACACTTATCAAATACCTCCAAACTTAAGCTAAAGCTCGTCCTCGAGTTAAAACAACAAATAAACAGTCAGAAATAACTAAAATACCCAAAAGCAAAATTCAAGATAGCTTTTGAACGAGGTTAACATTGTCTCAATACTCTCTAAAAGATATATATCTCAAAGAAACTTAAAGTATTACAACAGTTTAGAATTTCAAATTTGTTAGTAGATTCGCTTTGTTGTCAACTCTTAGTGTGTATGTGTGTGTGTGTGTGTGTGTGTGTGTGTGTGTATGTGACTGTTATTTGCATTTAACCCATCATGCTCAGATCGCTTTATACAGACTTAAGATACACATCAAGAACTGTCTCAATAACAGTGGAGCAATCATCTCATAAGCTTGTTTTTTATGTCAATCTCCACTAATGTAGAATAGCACTAAATCGAAAATTAATAGGTCTTTAATCGGCTTATAACGTAAGACTTGGGTACGGGTGGATGAAATGGTATCATTTAGGATAAATTACACCACGGATGCCCTTTTTGCTCAGTGAATGAAATTCTCTCAAATGTACTACAATCGTTTCCCCTAAACTTAATTTTTGACCCATTTTCAATATTTTTTTTATAACAAGCAACTTCCAATTGGTAGCCAAACTTCTTCCTTCAAAAAGAGACTTTTTTTTTTACTACTACTCATACTTCATTATAAATTCAAAATTTAGTTTCATGCATCTATGGTATGAAACAAGGTAATTTAGGAAGTTATTTATTGGTAAGAAGCATTTATGGTGCTTACAAAATAAAAAATACTAAAAAATTGGCTCAAATGAGGTGACTAAGGATATTATATTTACATGTAGGCTTAAAAGGCTCAACCGGTCTAAAAAGACCTAAATCATTTCTTTGATTTTTATGCTACCTAAGATTTAGCCTCGAATGATAATTAAACAAGTTCTAAAATGACATGAGACTCAATATTTTTTCTAAACCACATGCATAAAGCTACTTTAAGTAATTCAAAGCTAAATGCTTATAATTATGTGCAAAATGGGCTCAAGAGTAGTCACAAAGCAAAACCACAAAAGATTTAAACACACAAATAGTAATGATACTAAATATTTCCAAAGAGTTATTTAACACAAACTCACAAAAATATCATCAACTGCTAACCTCTATCAAAAACTCCCAAACAACAAATAATCAAACAACTAAACAAAAGAAAAAATATACTATGAAAGAAGAAAGAAAGAAACTAAATAAACTAAAATGAAACAGAGGGAAGATATTTTAGAAGTTCAAGAAATTAAAATGCTCATGAAGACAAAGCAGGTAAATGCTAGAAACTCCCCCCAAATTTAAAGTGCGCATTGTCCTGAATACACTAAACATAAAATGGCAAGTACAAATGAGCACTTACTTGAGTGAAAGCTACTTAGTCGGTCTAGAAGGTGTGGTAGTCGTCAAGTTGATCACTTTCGGCTCATAGTGGTGGCGGTGACAATGCCAAATACTGGTAAGTTTTTTTGGGGGGCGGTGGCGCCGCAGCGCCAATGCTTGGAAAAAAGTTTTTTTTTTTTTTGACCAGTGGTGCAGTATCGCCAAAAAATTGAGTCGCGGCACCACAATCCAGACATCTACATGTATTTGGCACTACAACGCCAATTTTTGGTGTTAGGATGCCAAATTACTGCTTGCGGCACCCCAGAATGGTGCTTTTTAACTCTCTAAGGTGCCAACACCTAGGAAACTCACGAAATTCGATGCCGGGGTGTCGTTTTATGGTGCTAAGATGTCAACACCTTAGATATTGCAACTTTTGGTGCCGGAGCACCAATTTTTTTACACTGGGGTGCCAAGTTTCTGTTTATGGCACCTCGAAATGGCATTAGAGCGCCAAATTAAGTTCCTGAGGCACCAAAATGACAACACTTTTCAAATTTTCTGCAATCAAGTTCTTCCACCAACACTTTCATCACTTTGTCTTTAACATAATTACAAACAAAATAACTTCAAACATGCTTCTCTCTTTATTAACATTTTTGGGTTTCCTCTCAAGTAGCGCTTGTTTAATGTCCCTAGCCTGACATTGCCATTTCTCATGTTGGATTGGGTGAGGCAATGGATAGTTTAGCTTGATCAAGATCTCCTTCTAGGTACTCTTTAAGCTTTTGAATGTTCATCTTGATTCTTCTAGTTACCCCATATAGAGACACATTAGTTTCTTTGAATGGCTTCGACCATCTTGCCTTGAGCTTGCTCGGGAAGAGTTTTAGACAAGATGCACCAAGCACACCTCTTGCTCCTCGTTTAAAGTGATGTTCACCATACTTTTTCTTCTTTGTTTTCCACTTCCTCATATTCTTCTTGTAAGGCTTGTGATGGCTGGAGGAAGAGAGTGAAGGCTCTATGACTTTCTTTGTAGGATTGGACTTAGAACAATATTGTAGAGCTTCCACAACCTTGGTATTCCTGTGAGTCTTCTTTTCCTCTATATCAACTGGATTGGCGATAAAGGCCTCATGACTGATCAATGGAGAGTCCTTCAATAAATTATCTTCAATGCTCTCCTTCACCAAGTCCACTCTATAACAATCATCAATGTCACTAGGAGAATCCGCTTCTTTGAACGCATTGAAGGATATGACTTGATCCTCTACCCTCATAGTCAATTCTCCTTTTACACATCAGTGACCATCCTCCCAATTACAAAGAATGGTCTTCTAAGGATAATTGGAAGATTTTTGTCTTCCTCCATGTCAATAACAATGAAATCAGTTATGGAGAACAACTTATCCACCTTCACGAGCACATTCTTTACGATTCCTTTTGGATATTTGGTAGACTTATCCGTAAATTAGAGCATAGTTGTAGTAGGTCTCGCTTCACCCAAACCAAGCTTTCAAAACATAGAGAATAACATCAAATTGACACTAGCTCCCAAATCACATAATGCCTTACTGAAGAAGCAATCGCCAATAGTGCAAGGAATATTGAAGCTTCCCGGATCCTCAAGCTTAGGAGGAAGCTTATTTTAAAGAATTGCACTACAATCCTCTGTGAGAGCGACGGTCTCATATTCCCTCAATTTCTTTTTCTTGAAAAGGATCTCCTTCATGAATTTAACATAGCTTGGTATTTGCTCAAGTGCTTCAACGAAGGGAATGTTGATATGCAGTTGCTTGAACACTTCTAAAATCGTAGAAAATTGTTGGTCAAGCTTTTTCTTCTTGAATTATTGAGGAAAAGGCAAGGATGAGTTGTAAGAATATAGCTTTAATGTTAAGGGACCATCAATATCTACCTCTTTAATTAGCTTCTTTCCATCATATCCTTTGGCTTGTTCTTCCTTAATAACTTCTTCAACATCATACCCTTTGACTTGTTCTTCCTTAATAACTTCTTTAACCATTAGCTTCGAGGGTGAAGTAGACTTCTCAACATTTTTCACTAACTCCTTCTCACTTTTCAATGTAATGACATTACATTGCTCTTTGCCTTTTTTTCTTATATTTACCTCAGTATTGCTTGGTAATGCTCCTTAAAGCCAGTTGATTAAGGCATTGGCCAATTGGCCAAGTTATGTCTCCAAGGTTCTCATAGTGACAGCTTGATTTTAGAGGTTGGCTTTGTTCTTTGCAATGTATTGCATGAGTATCTCCTCCATAGATATCTTCTTCTCCTGTAGTAGTGGCTCTTGATTTTGGAATCCTTGATGTTGCATTGCTCTAGACTACCCTTGTTAGTTTTAGTTTTGGTTACTCTAAGAGAAATTGGGATGGTTTCTCCATCTTGGATGGTAAGAGTTAGAATAGGGGTTATTGGAATGGTACTGGTTGTGGTTCCCCACAAAATGAGTTGACTCCGTGTTCAAAGGGCAATAAGAACTTAAATGGTTGTCACTACATTACTCATAAGCTCTAGCTGAGTTTTGTATTGCGTGAACTCCATGAACTATCATCGAATCAATCTTCTTAGTCATTGACTCCAAATTATTGGTCAATATAATAACTTGAGCTACCAAAGAAGAAATAACTTTTAACTCGTTTGACACTAATAGCTCTCTTTAGATTGACACGCTCGAGAGGCCATTGGTAATTTTTCGCCACCATTTCTTCTAATAACTTATAGGTATCATTTATTAATTTGCCTATCAATGCACCACCAGCTGCGACATCTACAATTGTCTGCAAATGACCCATCAACTTATTATAGAATGTTTGAATTAGAAGCCACTTTAATATCCTATAGTATGGACACTTCCTCATCAACTCCTTATAGCACTCCTAAGTCTCGTACAAGGATTCATTGTCAAATTGCACAAAGGAGGTAATGTCATTTCTCAGTTTAGCGATCTTGGTTAGAGGGAAAAACTTAGCAAGGAATTTTTGAGCTAAGTCATCTCATGTAATGATGGATCCCGAAGCTAAGGTGTTTGACCAACACTTAGCTTTATACCTCAAGGAGAATGGGAACAACCTCAAGCGAATGGCATTCTTACTAACTCTGTTGTGCTTGAACATGTCGCATATCTCTAGAAAATTCATGATATGTTGGTTAGGATCATCAGGTAAGCCACCAAATCGACACATGGTTTATATCATTTGAATAATTGTCAGCTTCAACTCAAAGTTAATGGCATTAATAGCCAGCCTCCGGATGCTAGGACTGAAACCTTTAAGAACAGGAACTGCAAAGTAGCATTGTCTCAGTTTCCCATAGCTTCTTGAGGGTTAACTCCTTGGTTCCTTTGTCTTCGGATTTCCTTCAAGGTGTGCTTAATTTCAAGGTCGAATGATATGAATTTTGCACTCTTTGTGCATCTCATATAGTAAAACAAAATACCTGAGATTCACAACAAAAAGAAGTTTGAATTAAATCGAAACCAATAGATATTAGTATTAATAAGTAGTAAATCATCGTACTCCCTGGCAACGGTGCCAAAACTTATTGGGCTAATTTTAATGCACAAACACTGTAAATATACGGGTCATAATAAGTAATATAGAGTAAGAAAGTGTCGATCCTATAAGGAGTACTCGACTCACAATTGCTAAGTACTAAATGAAACTAGTTTCCAACTTATCTAAACGACAATATTTGATGGTTTTTGCAAGAAATAAAATGTAAATAACAATGTAGAAGGAAAGTAAGGAAATTGAAAACTAAGTAACCAAATAGTTCTTAAAGTAGTAGTAAGGAACCTAGAGATGCAATCTACCCTTTAACTCTTCTAACTACTTGTTTTCCTCATAACACAATTATCCATCTAGAATTGACAACCGAAATCCTAATATATTCATAGCTCTTTTCTAAGATAAAAGTGAAAATATCTAAATAAGATAACATGTTATTCTTAACATAAATTGATTAGACTCATTAAGTTTGGTTATTCTCACACAAAGATTGCACAAATTACATAAGTATATTCTTATCCTATACAAACTTACCCTATGCTAGGCAATCTTATGTTATCCTATCTATGTTCAAACCTAAATTCTCATTTCTAAGTTCATATAGATTTCACAACAACAATTTATTTAGTAGCCAAGTAAATAGATGCATTAAGCTCAAAATAATATAACGAACTCAACAATGGATAACAAGAATAATGGAGGAAATAAATTTAGTTGGATTATATTAGAGGTTCAATTTTCTCTCTAAAGATAAAATTTAGCTCATGTTTATATAAAAAGAATCATAACACAAATAACAAAATTGATACATATTCAAGTGCAGAAAATAAAAGAGGAAAACAAGAACAAGAAGAAAGAAAAAACTCTTTTAAAGCTTTCCCAATCTGATTTTCTTAGCTTGAATCTACCTCCTTGGTGTTGTTTCTCCCTTAGAAATGGCTCTAAGAACCCAGGCTGCTAGGGTTTGTATCCCTCCTTTCCATCCCTCATTCAGATGAGAAAAAGCGAGTTTAAATAGAGGAGCTGTCATGAGCAAAATCTAGATTTTCTGAAACTTTTTGGCACTATGGAATTGGCACTGCAGCGCTATGGGAATGAGGCTGCAACCTCATTGTTTTTGGCCACTGTCTCGTGGAAATGGCGCTACAGTTCTATGGTTTTTGGGTTGCAATGCCAGATTTTTGGGGCTACAGCCCCAAATTTTGGGATTACAACTCCACTTCCTTTGCGATGTTGTAGGGCCAAATTGACTCTTAAGCCCTACTTTACGAGCTCTATCACCGATCTTCTCTTGTTACTGTGCGAATTTGTCACTTAAACTTCTTGATTTACCTCCAAATTAATTCTGAAAAACAAAATTCTTCACTCCACAAACTCTCACCTAAAATATGCATCAAAAACAATAAAATAAGTAAAAAGAGCTCAAAGACGAACAATTCTTAAGCTCGAAAGTATAGTAAGGATAAGTGTAAAATACATTTATTACTAAGTTTCCTAAAAAAAAAAAATAGATTATGCTAAGGGCATCAGTACCTCTATGGTTTTTAGGCTGCAGCCCCAGATTTTTAGGGCTACAGCCCAAATTTTGGGATTACAGCTCGACTTCCTCTGTGATGTTGTGGGGCTGAATTGACTCTTCATCCTCATTCTGCGAGCTCTATCACCGGTCTTTTCTCGTTACTGTGCGAATTTTTCACTTAAACGTCTTGATTTAACTCCAAATTAACTCCAAAAAACAAGATTCTTCATTCCACAAACTCTCACCTAAAATATGCATCAAAAACAACAAAACAAGTAAAAAGAGTTCAAAGACGAGCAATTCTTAAACTCGAAAGTATAGTAAGGATAAGTGTAAAATACACTTATCACTAAATTTCCTCAAAAAAAAAAATAGATTGTGCTACGGGCATCAGTACCTCAGTACTAATATATGGTGCATCTAACCTCTAAATTTACACCTTTGTTAGCACAGTAATAAGCACTCGTAACCTTTTTCAATTTTCTTAATTGGCGCTTAGACATAGATTTGTCAGTTTTAATTAGTTAAAACCAAAATATAAATATATGAGCTTGTTTGGTAATACTTATGTTTACAGTTGTTTTGTATTCTTAATTTTTAAAAATTATCAATTATGAAAAAAAAATTTAAACAACATTAGATTTATGATATCTTAGCCTTTCATTTTAACTTTTAACACAAAAGAGAAGACCACAAATATTGTCAAGGAAACATGTAACTTTCTTTTTTGGAATAAAATGCGAATAAAGCCATGTTCACCAATCATGTTTCGATAAATCAGTTGGCGCCAATTTGATCGATGTTTATAATTTAGTAATGAGTTAATTGAAAAAACAAAAACAAAAAAAAAAAAGAAAGAAAGAACCATCAACTTTGGTTATTTTGTAATTTTAAACTTAAGGTTTAGACTTTTTATAATAATATCATGAGCTTAAGAATTTGTGAAAATTTATACACCTTAGTACTAACTTTTTGACTAATTTTAGTAAAGAAAAGACAATAATATACTCCAAATAACAATGACTTATGTAGCTTTGATGGAAGATATTATTATCTTGTCATTATTAAAATAATTTAAAAAGATAATAAAAAACATCATTTATTATAATTACATTACATTACAGGTGCAGCTATGTGGGACCTATTGAATTATTCAATAATAGAATGATATGTCATTATGGTGTTAGGCACTATTAATTTCCTATAGCATTTCTCTTAATAATAAATATTCTTCATTTTTTTTAGCTAGTCTCGTTAAAGTCTAGTTTATTTGTCTGAAACTGCCTCGCAATACTGTTTGAATTATTCAAAGAATTACAACAATTATAATTATTTTTTGGACATATATGCATAGATGACAACAAACATTATATATATTTTCACATAACATTATAATTAATTAATTCATTCGTTCATTAGGTAATGCACCAGTATTTATGCACTTCATTATTTATGAATACAATATGAGTTCTAAATACACTTTCTTTCTCACTCTCTTTTACACTCTTCAATCTCACTAACTGGCATGTAGCTTTCACTGTTTTGTTTAATATTTTAATAATGAAGTAAATCTTAATAAAATTCATGTGT
>JXTB01000780.1:25349-83495 GCA_002914805.1 Parasponia andersonii | reverse complement strand
TGTAGGTATTTTTTTTTTAGCCGTTGGATCACCATCTAATGGTGATCCAATGGCTATAATGAAGTGCATCATTAATGCTATTTCTTTCTTTTACTTTTTACAATAAAAAAATATACATACTAAATTTTCATTGGCCAAATTGATACCTATACATAGGTAAAAAAAAAAAAATACTTACTGGATTAGTGCCCATATATATATATATTAAATTATCATAAGCGCCCTGAAAAAAAAAATCCTTTTGACCCATTTTTTTATCGATAAACTAATTACTTTATTTACTTTTGCACTCTTCAAACTTCTATAATTAACGAAAGGTAAATCTATATACTGCAAAAGAGAAAGAGAATTCATTTCTAATCGTTTTGAATGTTTGAAATTCAAATATAGATATATGCATGAAAGCTTAATATTCCTGTAAAAATATATGAAACTAAGCATATACTATTTATCAAAAATTAATGTGTAATAAAAGCAGTACAAATTTTCAATTTTCTTTGATCAATAAATGTCCGCATACGCTAATGTATTGCATCTCTAGCATCGGCACCCCCAATAACTGTTAGAAGTGATCACTTGAACGAAGCTTGATGTACATAAAAGTGCGTCTAAATTTTCTTCGTCTTTGATTCTATTTTGATGCCCAAAACTATAGGCTTGAAAAGTATAATAGATTCAGGTATAATTAAAAAAATTATATCTAGTTTACTTTTACCCATTCAATATTAATTAGCCTGTCCTTCATTTCGTCATTGTACCTAAAGCTTTAATAGTTAATACTGTGGGCAAATATCTATATAAATACGCAGTCATATTTACGTAACAAAATTAAGATTTAAATATATATTGTTTAACTAATATTGAAGTATGGCAATTAGAACTTTCATTCAATAGAATTGGTAAACGTACTTGGTTGTACTATTTAACCTAACCTACATCATATTATTGTCATGTTGCCGCGCTTGTGGATAAATAGTAAATACATTAGCTTTAATCTAAGTGCTAAAAGTATTTTTAAAATAAAAAGAGTTACAATTAATAGAAAAATGGAAATATTTACTCCAGACTAATTAACTAAATTGTAATGTATTAAGGTAAGTGTGATAGCTAGGAAAAGAGAACAAATTTTATTAATCTTCCCCTTTTGATTGGTCTTCTTACAAAAAGTAGGCTAACTTTTTTAGGAAAGAAAACCATGAAGACCAATGAAAAATGGGGTTTAATCATTTTAATTTTGTATTTTTCTTCTTTAAAAAGAGCAGGAACATTAGTCTACTAGAAGCGATCATTTCGTCAAAGAACATCTTCGTTTGGGTTTCCTTCAATTAGTGTTAATCTCTCCCCAAAAGACTCAAACTATTTTATATATTCAAAGTGAAAAAAAGAAAAAGAAAAAAGAGTAAGACCTATATTAATGGATACGTTAATATATAATTTCCCCTTGAAAGGTTATATGAAGGTCGTATGGACTTTTGGTGTTGAACATCGACAATTTCATATGTTTATCTAAATTACCTAACAGTCGTTTAATAGTTTTCTTTTGCTTTGGTTGAAAGTTATCATTAATTAGAAACGTAAAGGAACTGATCAACAGAAGAGTAAAACCTGCAAATAATTAAAAAAAAAAAAAGAATTTGGAAGAATCCAATTTACTTCATTTGGCATGTACTGGATAAATATATTGAATTGCTGATCAATAAAAGACTGCAGGTCAAACATGCACGTTCAAACATGCACGTTTATATAGTATATAATATATATATATATATATTATATTATATATGTATATATATATATAGAGGTTGTTTGTTTTCTAATTACCAGCTATATAGGATTGCTGAGGCGGCACGGTATACTTTGGTCACAATTATTCTAAGCGGTTCGGTATACTTGGTCAAAATTATTCTAAGCAGTTATGTATATCTCTGATTATTTGTAAACGATATAACAAAAATAAAAAAAATAAAAAATAAAAAGCTGTCAACTGGAGCTAGCTCTATAAGCAAGGTAGGGTGGAGATTGGGTATTAAGTCGAGAGTTCGACTCTTATTTATTTGAATTATTTTTTCTTATTGTAATAAATAGATGTTATTAATTAAGTCTCATTTTTTTTATAGAAAAAATAATAAATAATAATGAAAAAAACATACAACCCCAAAATACTCAATTGTTAAGATCACTAAAAAAATTTAAAAATAACAAATAAATAAAAACAAGAAGAAGAAGAAGAAATTAAAAGATTGATTTCATGAATAGGATCATGAATGGGCTACAACTTGTGAAGACATAACTAAAGTTGGATGATTATTTTTCTTTTCAATTTTTTTTGCTAGATACGTTTAATAATAATAATAATAATAATGATGATGATTGAAATAACAGAGCTAGAGTATCTATAAGAAATGGTCCTTTTTGAGATCAATTTTAAAAAAAATGGTCGTCATTTTTTTACACCTATATAATAAGTGACTGTTTTATAATTTTTTTTTACAAATGGTCATTTTTTAGTTGATCTATCTTTTATAAAGTAAATCATTTTATAAAAATAAATCAATTTTCATAAAATAAATCAATTTTCATAAAATAAATCAATATATTTCGATATATTAAATATAGAAAATGGTCATTTTTAAATAGTTTTTAAAATTCAACCATTGTTTAAAAGTGTTTGAAAACCGGTTATTTTGCAAACTATCATATAAAATTCGGTAATTTGGCTAAAAACCCAAAGAGATATAGAATTAAGTTCGTTAAAGTTCCTTGGTTTTAACATAATACACTTTATTTGGAATTCCTTAGAGCTGAGGTGTGATTACCAATCAAACTAAACCTTCGAATACAGTAACATATTTATTGCTTTCAAATTAAATAATGCAAAATAAATAAATGTATTCTTTTAACTGGTTTATCTCTTTTTAGAAACACAAAATATATCCTTCTTACAAATTTTTTTGTAAATCTACTTTTGAAAAATTCATCTGGTATATTTGTAGGGTTTATGACACAACTAATAATTCTTGAACTATCTAACTTGTGGTAATTTAGTCCTTAAAATTTCAATCATGGCAATTACGTTCTTGATAAATTTTTATAATTTGGAGCATTTTGATCCATGGATTTGCTAAATTGCAACTTGCTGTTAAATTTATAACAAAAAAATAATATATAAAGAATACGTTGTAGCATTTAAAAGTATATTTAAACGAAAATCAATTGAACAAAAGGATTTAGAAAGAAAGAATGGTGTATTATTTGCATTTTTGAAGCCTCAAATTTAGAGATTTTTTTTGTGATTGTTCATTTTTATGGTTAAAATTCTCAAACTACATTTTAAAAAGAATGATGTATTATTTGCAACTTGCTGTTAAATTTATAACCAAAAAAAACATATGTGAGGAGTATGTTATAGCATCTAAAAATGCATTTAAAAGAAATTCATTGAACAAAAGGATTTAGAAAGTAAGAATGATGTATTATTTGTATTTATTAGGATTCTTGAAGCCTCAAATTTAGAGAATAATTTTGTGATCGTTCATTTTTATACTTAAAATTCACAAACTATGTTTTAAATTTACTTTTAGATGCCACTATACGTGTGTTTTTTGCTATAAATTTAACGTAAGTTGCAATTTAGATAATTCAGCGACCAAAATTTTAAAAATCGAAAAGGTAATTATTACAATTAAAATTTTGAAGAGTAAATTGCCACAAATTGGATAATTCATGGACCTTTTGTGCCATTGACCAATATTTTATTTCCTTGAACATATATTGATATTATTTAAGAACTCTTACCTTGTAATTTGTATTAAAAAAAACTTAAGGAATAATTATTTTTTTCTTTTCATTACGTGAGTAAAGCAAGTATCTTCTTTTATTTTTTAACACCTCCCTTTTGTGCGTTTTATAGCTAAATGACCGAGAAAATTAGTATATTTGATATATTAGATCCAGTCTAAGTATTTACGTTTGTATACCAAGTAAATTAATTCTTACACTTGGTATACATATATAAACTTTATCAACTGAAATGCTCGACTGCTTTTCTAAATAATTTGGAAAAACTAACATTTTTTTAATGCCCAAAATTCATCTATTTTGCTAAGAGAGAAAAGGACACTCTTCACTAATTTTTAAGAAATAATTTCAAAAATTTGGCCTCTAGAGAATAATTATTTTTCTATATGACTTTTGGTAATAATTTTCTAAATAGTTAGTTAGAAGTTAGTTCCTCAAAATTAGGTTATAAAATTAGTTTCTTTAATTATATTTATTAGTTTCTCTGATAAACAGAAGATTTCTTTTATTTTTCATCGTCGATTTCTCCAATTATTTCAAAAAAAAAAAAACTAATTTAGTTTTTCAGTTTCTAGTAACCAAACTATTTCAAGTAATCAGTGTCTTAGTTTCTGGTAACCAAATTATTTCAAGTAACCAAATTGGTTTCTTAGTTTTTGGTCACCAAATTGATTTATCTAATTTAAGTTTCTTGGTTTCTCTAATAAACAAATGATTTCTTTTATTTATTATTATCTATTTCTCTAGTTATTGCTAAAAACTAATTTAGGTTTTCAGTTTATAGTAACCAAATTATTAGTTTCAGTTACTTAGTTGGCTACTAAAAACGATTATCTAATATATAACAAAGAAATCAAATTGATTTATTGCAATAACCACAGAAACAATTTTGAAAAACTAATTTAGAAAAATATCAATAAAAGTCTTACAAAAAATAATTATTTTCTGAAGGTCTTATTCTTGGTATTATTTTTAAAAAGTAAATGTAAATGTCTAAAACTAAAGTCCCTAGAGTAATTATAATAAATGCCACATTTTTTTTTCCCCATTCTATAGTTGAAGGACCAATAAACCAGTTTTTACATTAGGTATTTTGGATATACTTGTTCAGATTTATACTATATATATATATATATTATCAGTTTTTATACTGATTAAATAAATTTTACAAATAGGTATATTAGATGATCAATTTATATACTCGGTCATTTTGATGAAGAAGTTGGAAAACGAACATCTGTGTCAAGGAGAGTCAAAATTAGGCCATTTAGCTAAAAGCCCGTAAGAGTTGAGACTAGGCTCAAAGTGGAGTAGCCCCATTCAATTAGAGCCCAAAATGGCCGTTATAGGGGAGACAGCAGTTTTCCCGCCACTAGCTCTAACTTCCACTATATACCGTTAGCACGCTATACCCATACACATTGCACACCTTCGATAATGTACGGTATAAAACCCATGTGAAAGTAGGCTAAGATTCCAGAATTTCTCACAATATGAAATTACAATGGGTCTGCCATCGTTCCTGCCCAATAACGCACCGAAAATTACTAATTTCTTTTTTGAAAAAAAAAAAAAACAATTACACGTATAATAAGAAAGAATGCTAAATACACTCTAATATTTTTTTAATCCTATATCCTGACATATAAGTTTCACTATCCAATAATATATTTTAATATTATAATAAATTATATTGCTCAAAAAAATATAATATAATAAATTATAATGAAATTCACATGTTAAATAATAAAATCAAAAATAGTAAAAATGAATCTAATTAATATTCCTCCACGCGGTAAAAGTTCGTTCATTTTTTTCCAACCAAACTCCAAACTCCTTTATACCCATCTTTTTATTGTCAAAAAGAAGTTTTATGAGAATAGATAAAAAGAAAGGTTAATCATATTTTGATGATTGAAAACTTAATTAAAATATAATTGTAGTTAATAACATTAAGATGTTCTAAGCGTATCAAAAATATATATTTACATTGATTTAAACAATCGATGCTAAAGCTTATTAGTAGTACTAACTCAACAGGTAGAATAAGATAAAATTGGTACTACGTCGGTAATTTGACTTCTAAAATACGTGACTTATTTTCCTTGTTTTGTAATAAACAAAATTCATTACTTAAAAGTAAAAAAAAAAAAAAAAATGATGCTAAAACTAGAAAGATATAATTTTGATATAATTTAAGATATCAAAATTTGAGATATTGCAGGTACATAAGTCAAAATTGAGACATACATATAATTTGGATGTGTAGTTTTTTTGTGGTTAAATTATCGATCAAGGACTCAAGAAATATTGAATTAAAGATGGTGATTGGTGAATATGTAAAGAAATAGAGGATACATTGGTAATTGCATAAGAAAAAAGAAAAAAAAAAAAAAGGGAGAAGTACAAAATCTGGAGAGAAATGCCCTATAAAATCCTGTCTTTCCATGGAACATTCAAAAGTCTTGCAGTTAAGTCTGGTAGGTACTGTGGAGAGAGATGGAAACCAACAACAACGAAGCTACCACTCTCGCTACCGAACTCGATGCCGATGAATTGGCCGCACTCGGTTGCAGCGGCGATGAGGCCACGGCGACTGGGGAAGACGGCGGCGGAGGAGGAGGAAAAAGGGCCGGGAGAGACAGGGTGAAGGGGCCTTGGTCGCCAGAAGAAGATGCCATTTTGAGCCGACTGGTGAGTAAGTTCGGGGCGAGGAATTGGAGCTTGATCGCCCGAGGAATCTCCGGCCGATCCGGCAAGTCTTGCCGCCTCCGATGGTGTAATCAGCTCGACCCCGCCGTCAAGCGCAAGCCCTTTTCTGGTATTTCCCCTTTTCTTCTTATGCTTCTTTTTTTTTTTTCCCTCATTTTTTTGAAATAATATTCGTAATGTATTACCAATTAGTTTTAGTTCTTAATTTTCTCGTTCCCAATTAAGGGTTTTGGCAAATTTTCATTATTATTATTATTATTATTTTTTTTTTAAAAAAAAAAAGGAAGAAAAGTTTCGACTTTGAAATTGCATGTTAGAGCTTGATTTCGCCGTATTGTGTATATATGTGTGCATAAATATGCTATTTGAGCTAAAAGATCAGAGCTTTTACTCTAGTAATGCTACATTATGCAAATTTTGACATCTTACACAGCTGGCTTACATTATGAACTTGGACTGTATAGTGTAGTTATAATCGGTGAAATATTGATTTCAAAATTTTCTTAAGATAATTGCAGTGGGTCCTTACACTTTAGAGCTTTTGAGGCACCATTCAAAATGTGCAACTAATAACTTAAATAATGCAAATTTTACCAACTATTGGGGGCACAATGGCTAATTCTTTGGCTTGTTTAATTGTAGGTTGTTTCTCTATG
This sequence comes from Parasponia andersonii, assembly GCA_002914805.1. Lineage (NCBI taxonomy): Eukaryota > Viridiplantae > Streptophyta > Magnoliopsida > Rosales > Cannabaceae > Trema > Trema andersonii. The sequence goes on along the minus strand of JXTB01000780.1, from coordinate 76,329 downwards.
TACCTTGATATGCTTTTTTTCTGTGACTTTGATAATACATGATTTCTTTAATTAGGATTGATCAAGGCCTAGCTAATACCGAGTGCCTCACGATTGCTTCTAATCTTGTTCTAGGTAATTGAATTCTTGTATTGTATTGAATTGTCATGCAAACGGACACAAAATTTCAACATTGACGTAGCACAAGCTTGGGTATTCAGTTTAAGCATACATCAGCTCCAAAAGTAGTGTATTTTTTTTTCCGTTGATGATCGACTTTTGCATTTTAATGTTTTTGTATAACACCATTTTTTCATACCAATGAAAACATCAATTTATATTTTACACTTACTTATATTGGCTATACTTGTATAACCTGATTTGAACATAGTCTTTTACTATCATGGGATCCCTTATTCGGACCAGAGTGGTAGGATCAGCATAAAAGAATTCATTGTTTTCAATTTATGGTACCCCTGTAAGATAAAAGGTTTGAGATGGTCTATCAACATATTGTTGCTACCCCCTGTAAGAAAAGGTGTGAAACATGCACATTATTCATTGGCAATAAATTCTCATGTAATCGCTATTCACTCTTCTGTCATTTTGTCAAGGCTAATATATATATTTCTTTCAGATGAGGAGGACCAGATCATAGTTGCAGCCCATGCAATTCATGGAAACAAATGGGCAGCTATTGCTAGGCTTCTACCAGGGAGAACAGATAATGCAATCAAAAACCATTGGAATTCCACCCTGAGGCGTCGATGTATGGACCGTGGAAAGGTAAAGTTGGAACCTGGCCATATTGTGGAAGACATTAGCTTTGACAAAACCAAAGCATCATCTGAAGAGACGATGTCTTGTGGTGATGTCAATTCATTTAAGTCCATTGAAGGAAGAGATCTCTCCGGTGCAGACCATATGGCTGATCATAATGAAGTTTTTCTGCCAACAGAAGGTTATTTTAGTTACGAAGTACAAGAGCCACCTACACTTTTCCGACCAGTGGCACGTGTCAGTGCTTTCAGTGTATATAATCATTTAGATGGACAACAACCTTTATCATCTATTCGAAGGCCTGTTCCTATGCAAGGACCTCTGGTTCAAGCATCAAAACCTGATATTGAAGTTTTCAAATTGCTTGAAGCAGATTATGGTGGGACCTCAGTGCCTCATCAATGTGGCCACGGTTGTTGTGGGATGCAAAATGGTAAAAGTCCTCAAAACTCTTTGTTAGGGCCAGATTTTGTCGATTTTTCAGAGCCTCCAGCATTTCCGAGTTTTGAACTGGCTGCAATTGCCACTGACATTAGCAACCTTGCTTGGCTTAAAAGTGGGTTAGAGAATAGCAGTGTTAGAGCAATGGGTGATGCAGCTGGCAGAATTATATCTAATGGATCTCAAATGAAAATGGGGCACTTTGAAGAGAGTAGAACTGGTAATCACTTGCTCTTTGAAGAAAGAAGGGGGAACTTGATGAGCATGAAAACCAATGTGCTATCAACATAGGACTGGTAAATGATTCTATGACATGTAAAATTGGAAGCTGGGGCTTTTGTGAATGTTTATATCCCCGTGTTTATGGGACCTGCAGATGTACCAGGAGGATCTAGGAGGAGGTTTTATGAGGTCTATAGGCATTCATACTTTGGGGCCTGTATTTTGCAAATACTTTTGCCTAGGGCCAGAATCATCATTGTGGCTATGAGCCATGGATAAAAGAAAATGAAGAAAGTTTATGACCAGCCCATGTTTCAATCTTTTAGTCCAAATAACTTGTTCTTAAATAGTAGCTTACTTTCTTGAGTTAAAAGAGCATGAAATTTATGGTTTACTTGTGATGTGCCGCAGTCAGTCAGAACTCACAGTATGTTGAGAAATCTTAATTTCTATGAAGGTATGTTATTTCTTCTGTTTTTAGTAACGTATGCTTGTATTTAGATGGTTCCATAAAACTTGAGGCGTCTCTGTCCAACTCAATCAAGTTTTTTTCTTCCAGCTGCTATTACGTGTAGAACAATATATGTTTTTAATTACCATAGGCTATATTATGACATGTTTTTTACCATTCGTGTCTTTCCTTATTATTTCGCAAAATTTAGTCTCTTTGGCAGTACTTACATGAGCAAACTCTTAGTCCCTCGACTATTATCTCCCAATTATACTAACCAGAGGACTGTTTCCAAATGAGATCATGTGTCCTGCTTCATCAGCTTCCTAGAATACGGAACTTCGGTATGTCAACTTCTGACAATTTTAACTCCAACTTAACTATTTTTTGTTAAAGCATTGCGATCATGTATCTCACAAAAATTTGAGATCCTATAATTTTCATCCCATATTTCTTATTAATATGGTCTTGTTCTTGGCACATTTAACATTTCAACCATTTCCTTGTATGGAAGCGTCATGTCTGATGAATTGTTGAATATTTCGTTGTCTTTTACTAGTTTGTTTTCCGTAGGCTAACCTCTTCGCAAATCTGAATATTTAGGAACTATGGATGCAAATTGGGTTAACTATGGCTTTAGCTCCTTTATCAATCCCTTCACAGAATGAGGCCTATCTACTCTTTAGATACTGAACCTCAGTGAACTAGGCAAAACCATCCAAAATAATGATCACAAACAAATGAATCCAACTAAGAGAAAATGGGATGGTGGGGTTGCGAAATAGAAGCGCCTGGTGTCGTAAATCGGGGACGTTATTGTTTCTTTGCGAGGAAATGCATGTTGTGTAGGATGTCATTCATTACTGTTGACGGTATACTCATTTTTTGTTTTTTTTTAATCGTTGATTAGTGTGATTCTCGTATAGATCCCGGGCTTATCAACCATTGGAGATGGATAGTCGTGTGTTATTCACGTGCGTCCTTAAACCACTGTTCTCTGTAATGCATGTAGTGTAAGGTGGTATAGTATTACTACTACACAAGGGTCTGTAGTGATTCCCGTGAGGCGTTCTGGACGTTGACAGAGTTTAGAAGGGTAAGATAGACAAATTAGCTGATGGCTGGATTCCAGAGTTTAAATAATAATAACAATAATCTGCATTCCAGGTTTTCCTGCCAGTCTGCTATGCTTTGCAGCCTTTTAACCAGATGGTGTCTCAAATGTACTTTGATTACGAAGACGAAAAATTATTAAGCGAATCCCAAATATACTTTGATTACGAAGAAGAAGATTATTAAGCGAATCCCAAGTGTTATTTAATAATGTTTGTGATGGAGGGCTAACTCACAATATACTGTCATTTACCTTGTTATTTTATTTTTCAGACTTTTGTCGTTTCTCTACTCTTTGTGGTCGTTTATTTGTTTTTTTTTTTTTTTTCACCTATGACTTGGTTGGTCCAAAACGTTGCGTTTAGGGGATAGGACTAGAAGATATTAAAAGAGCATTTCTTCTTTGTTTTGAAGGGAGCTGATTTTACTCCTTTTGTAATAGACCTTCAGGTTATTGAATGAAATTTGGCTGAAGCTTGGTACGACGACGACGCCATCCTTCTTGTTGGGAATTCATTTTCCCTGGTTCTTCCTAGACTCTACATCAGTTTGTCTTGTTCTTTGGGCCAACATAAGGGACAAAATACATAAACTACTATTTACGGTCCTTGATCTGGCAGGAAGCTATAGTTGGTTGTACGGTCTAATTGCTAAAGGAAACTAGTTGTGATTATATAAAAGAAAGCGCTAACTCATTTGGAGACTCGGGTAATTGCAGAGAACAGAGAATACATCGTTGTACAAAATAATTAAACAAAGAAGAGAGAGAGAGAGACAGAGAGAGAGAGAGCAGCTTCTATTTCCCACGTAGGAATCTTAATCGATAGAACACAACCCAACTTAGACTTGAAAAGATTTACAAGGTTTTTCACTTGTTTATTCACTTGAGCTAGAACTTGCTATGGTTATTGTCTTGTGAAGGTCATGTTCAATAGTTCATGTCATGTGTCGACTGGTATTGGGAGACGTGTTGTTGTCTGTACTTATATTCTAGCACATGCTTTCCTTTGCTAAAATTCGTACATTTGAAGCTTAAAAAGAAACAAAAAAGTACAAAATTGTGTCCTATTCTGCGCGAACAAGTCCTGCCCCGTTGAGTAATTATGTTGAAAATGATTTTTTGAGAGGCAATCATAGACTACTGAGTTTACTTCCCACACTTTGTACGGCCAAGGAACACAACTAGACCCATTTTACAGTCTTCAAGTTTTTTTTTTTTTTTTTACTCGGCCTCGGTTTACTCATAAATGACAAATATGAGATTTTGCGTTGGAGAATATTTGTCCTGAAAACAATGCTGTAATTTTTTTGCACGTCTACTACTCTTGGTAAAAGAAGCTTAATGCAAGACTACTTTTATCACTTTCCAGCTCCATTAGTACATAATATGGAAGATTCACCAAAATTTATATCTTAAATGTGTAAAATACATGAATAGATAAGAAAGTAAAATAATTTCATTATTTATATCCTTATTACTGCCCAATAAAAATTAGCAAATAAATGCGTCATAGGTAAAAAAGTACTTTGTTATAGCATAATCAATAAGTCTCGGATAAATAAAACTAATTTCTGTTTTATATAATATATAATAACAATAAATAAGAAAAAGAAAAAAAGAAGAAGAAGAAGATAAGAAAAGCAAATTCCAATTTGAGAAGACCCATATAGAAGATTCAGCTGTACCAGCTTGGCCATTAAAGCCAGAGAGCCCCACCACATTTCATGCTGCTAAAGATTACTTGCTCCTCTTTGAATTCTCAGACAAGAGAAAAAAGAAAGTGCTTTGGTTCCACAACTTTGACGTGTGAAGCGATTTAAAACGGCTTCTACACATTTTGGAGTTGTTGGATTGCATTTCCAAATTAATTTTAAGTTACTTAGATTAAAGCCATAAAACATAAATGGCATTGAGATGACCCCACATAGGAAAATACTTTAAAAGCAATAAAGAAAAAGAAATAAGAATAAGACTCCATCGTAAAGAAGCATCTCTCTATTATATATATAACAGTAACGTTGATTCCCTTAAGAACCGCAATTGGAATGTAGTGCTTTATTCGTTACATATTTAATACGATGTGTATAAACGTTCATAACCTTAAAAGCAAGAGGTTTCTTAATGAAATCGTGAGGTATTAGTTAGTAAAAATCTCCTAACATACCAAACTCTCCTTTTGGTTGGATTAAATGGGATTAAGGGGAAAGACTGAAGTAACTCCCCATCGGTGTAAATCCATGATAATATTAATAAATAAATATAGTCAACCAAAGACATTTTCTCTGAGATATGATGCCCATGCAGATTGAGTGTAATTACATAGCCACAAATTATCCTAAAGTGAAATGAGGAAGTTTTCCTTGATTTTCATGTGGCGCGTTCAATTTGTCAGACTTTGACAAATTTGGACACTTTTGGGCAAATTTCATCGTTTAGGCATCAACAAGACTTTTTTTTTCTTTGGTGTAATTTTTGTTGTCAATTACTTCACTGAGAAAATTAGGATTACCATTACAATTTTTCTCCTCAGAATCAAACTATATTAGATCATGTTTCAGTGTGCAACTTCCTTTTGTTTTTGGACACAATTTCTTACTTTTAATATTGTCAATTGTATGTTGGCTGTATTCACAAGGTGCCCATAGCATTGGTTTTATATTTGGTTTTGTCCATTGTTATCCACGTTCATTATAATTATCTGAGTCGAATAAAATTGAGACTCTTTTCATCTCTCTGTTTACTTGGAAATCTGAAAGAATAAATAAGTGTTTCTCTCCTTAAAAAAAAAAAAAAGCAAGCATTTTTTCTTTTTAAAGAAGAATCATTAAGTGTTTAATGTTTTATTTTACATTTAAATGTGTCTCATTTAAATTATAACCCATTCAATTATATCTATTTAAATATACCCATTCAAATGTCCAAATTAAACTAGCTCTAGTCTAATTATTGGAAGTATTGGTTTTGAATAAAATTAAACTTTCTCATTTTCTGCATCATATATATATATATATATATATATATATATATATATATATATAACTTAATTTCAAAAATAAAAAAGGGGAATTTACAAGGAATGGGGTTTTTTTTTTCCTCTTTTCTTCTCTCCGTGAAGAACAAAGAACAAGTAACCTGAGTATAATTAAAGGAAGAATTCAGTGAAGATTATGAGAAAATTCCTAGCAGAGAACAAGAAATGTCCATGTGTAATCCGTCACCCCATCAAGTGGGTTTGTCCCATGGCCTACATACTAGCAAAGCAAGGAACAACGTACAGATCGTATTAAAAAAAAAAATGACCCAATAAAAGCTTATTTCTTTGTCATTCCATAACAAATAAATAATTATGTTGCACAAATGGAACGACTAAAACTTTAATAATTTCATTTCAAAGAAAGAACTTCCAAGAACCTTAAAAAAAGAAAAAAATAACAAAAAGAAGTAATACACTATAGCAAATCTGTATCATATTTACCTCTGTTTCATTATGGGGACAGATTTGGAATTTTCTTTTCTTCCTTTCTCTAACTTAATTTATTTTTTTTCCAAAATCTATAAACAAACATTGGGCTTTTTGTGTTGTTCACGCAAACGCACATAACATAAAGCTTCACTGACCTTAAGATGTGGTCCCCACATCTAGTCAACTGTCCCATGACTGAAATTTTTGCACATTCCAAAATAACATTGCAAAAATAACCCTTCGTTATTACACTGCGTCTACGTCAAAAACTCAACACACACCGCTGCCTCATAGCCACAAAACATTGATTTCGCTGAAATCAACGGTCAGGATTGGTTATGACACTAAAAAGATACCTAGGCTGAGAAGCACGTCATCACAGCTCTTCAGTTAGCATAATTATCGTACCGTAGCGTACTGATTAAAGTATCTGTTAACTGAAAGACAGAGACAAATTCAATTATTATTATCCAAAGTTGACAGACTTAACATTTTTCTGACATAATTACCCCTGACGCTCGATGTTCTTCTTTATCCAATCGTGGGGACTAATCAGTCTTTTTATGCAGAAAGCGACACCTTTATCTGTACTGTCTTCCCCTTGTTAACAATATTTTTAAAAAGAAAGACCCAAAAATTAATAAAATTAATTTTTTTTTTAATTTTAATTAAAAGAACTGGGAATAGTAAGGTGTATGTACGTGTTCCTTTTGGTCACCAAAACAGATCGGACGTACAGAATCTCCTAACCACATGGATTCTTGTTCACCACCACCAAATCTTTCACCAACCTTTTTTTTTCATTAATTTTAATTTAATTTTTTTTTAATGTCATTTATTTTATTCCCAAAATCCTCACTTTTCTTTATTTATGATAATTATTTAAAAAAAAAAAACTGTCTCTGTCTTGCTGTGGCACACACTGCTCGTTTCTCTTCCTCTTAGCAGTGTTGTGTGTTATTTTAAGACCAGAGTTTCTAAAGCATGAGTCTTTGTCTCGAAGACCATTGTCTACTCCCACTTACCAAGAACGACTCCTTCTCCTCTGTTTTTTCTCATGCATTTTTCTATTTAAGCGTCAAATTTCAACCTCTATTCGAGCTAATCAACTCTTGAAGAAGGAACGTTAATGGAGTTGAGCCAAAAGGGTCACCTAATCCAATACCCATTTCTTTAAATCCTCTGATTCCATCAATTTTTGCCTCTTGCAATCTTTTGGACCCCAAAAACAGAGTTTTTGGCTTCTGGGTCTATGAAATTTCGGCTCCAGAAATGTCCCACGTTGATTTGGAGCAAGGGAACTACCGCCCTTCAGTCGCCGGAAGTGACGTCAGCGCCGATGGTAGCCTCTGTTTCTCCGACGCCGACGAAGGGTCCTGCTACTCCCAGTTCTTTTCCACCACCGGCGGGTCGTACGACGAGTACAGCTTCGGCTTCGTGTGCGACACTGAGGATGGTGTCGTTTCGGATTCTCGGCGGGCCTCTTCGGTCTCGGACTGTTCGGTTCGGGTCGAATCCGATAGTGGGGTTCCTGAAATCAAGGTGCATTTGGCTAAAGTAGAGAGAGATTGTCGAATTTGCCATCTGGGTTTGGAGAGTAACAGTCATGAATCTGGGGCTCCGATTGAGTTGGGTTGTTCTTGTAAGGATGACTTAGCTGCTGCGCACAAGAACTGTGCTGAGGCTTGGTTCAAGATTAAGGGAAATAAGTAAGTGAAAAAATCCCACTTCAAAATTCTGTTTTTTCTTATTTTAGTAACATGATTTTGTTTATACGATAAGGTTTTTTTTTTTTTTTTTTGTATAGTGTGACAAGTGGGATGAACTTTTTTGATTGGTGATTTTTTTTTAGCATTATGCTTAAGTTTTTGATGGATTTGGAATGTTTTCCTCATTTGTTGATCATGTTAGTTTTGAAATTTCTGATTCAATTAATGTTCTGAAATTTTTATCCAGTAATTTGCTATAGTGTAGTTGCATGATGTAGAAGACTCATTTAGAACATGCAGACAGAAAACTGTTGCTCAATAGTAGGAAAAGCAAAGAAGATTACGTTAAAGAGAAAATTGGAAAAAGTTAAAAGCAAAGAGAAGAATTAGGATGTCTTGGTCCGGTGTATAGATACATTTTCCTTCTTTTTTTTTTTTTCCTTTTTTTTTCCTCTCTCTTTATGGAAGTGGAGAAGACCAAATTGTCTGTTTCAGTTCATCTATATCCGCACAAAATTATGGCTTGCCGGTGCACTTTGTTACTTTAAACTCATCCCATGTGCAGATCCATATTTCCTATTTAATCATTATGCTTAGTGAACATTTTTCCTTTTGTTTATGGACAAGTTTAAAGTTAAATATCATATAATAGACAGCTAAATATTCCGGCTAAGTGTCTTAACAGGTTAATTGTTATGTTACTTTCCAAAAAGATCATGTTAGTAGTAGATACCATCACTCAAAATCATTGCATTCCACTATGTTATCTTGTGGAGCAATCTTGTTAGGTCCTTTCAAGGTTAGACATTATTATGATCTGATAAGATAAGACTACTTCGCGCCAATATCTTTTTAGGATCCAATTACAAGCTTGATTATGCACAGTTGGTGGCAATCACTTGTGAAGAGCCTATAAGAACCCAGTTTGGTCAATTTCTTTTTTAATCTGCATTGATCTTTGAGATGCTGAAAGCTTTTGTAGAAATTGATACTAAGGAAACTGTAGCCGTTGCCATATGATTCATCTCAAGTTTAGATATGAAACTCCATAGGTTCATGGGACATTTTGAACTTCATCAAACTTTTGCTCCTTAGTTTTTACCGAGAACGATTTCGTTCGGGTGTTCGCACTTTTTTTTTTCACATGTTCATTTGGTTTTCCTTTTTCTTGATTTCTTCATCCTGATATATTTGTAGTGTGTTGTTCTATAAAACTACGTGTATAATCTTGTCTTCTGATACTTGATTGTACAAGTATAATGCACCCTAGCTTTTTCATCAGAGTTGCTTTTTTGTACATCGCAAGAGATTAATCATAACTTTATTTCTAGTTCTTAATGCAGTCTTAATTTGCTTATAATTCATTCTATTGCTTATTGACATGCACAACTTTGATTAGGACATGTGAGATTTGTCAATCTATTGCGCGCAATGTCGCGGGTGCAAGTGAGATTGAGTTAGCCGAGCAGACCGCTAACGAACCCAATAGTGCTTCTGCAGTTTCTGCGGTACCATCGATCCCCTCATCGGAGTCTCGGAGCTTCTGGCACGGCCATCGCTTCCTGAATTTCCTTCTTGCTTGTATGGTATTTGCATTCGTTGTATCATGGCTCTTCCACTTCAACGTGCCATCATCATAAGATCGTGCCATAAAAGAGGCGCTTCTCGTCAAAAGATCTCGAAAGGGATTGGTGGTGATGATCATTGATGACGACGATTAATGGTAGTCTCAACTTAGATATTCCTGTGCTGCACCATACGTGTGGAGTTTGTTGTATCTATATGCTTTCTCTCTTCTTATACGTTTATAGCTTAACGAGGCTTTTTATCTAGTGATTTATCATAATTGTTATAGTATTTGGTGGGGTGTTTTCTGGAACAGTACTTAAATTTAAAGTATAATTTGGTTCCATCATTGTTCTGTCCTTATAATTTCGTTTGCGGTAAACGACATACCACACCATTTGGAAGACTTTTTCTGGTTTGGAATATTGATATAGCTAATGTAAGTATAGAGTAATTTTTTTGCAATTAACTGAAAAAGAAAAATTCATATATGAGCCACACTTTTATCAACTTTAGTACCCACAACAATTAGAGTATAGGAAGTGATGAGATTTATACTATTTATAGTTTTCTCTGGAATGACAAGTACTCGGATCTACACAATTTTATTTTCGAAAAATTAATAATGATGATTATCGTTGTTGCATTTTTCACTATTATAAATTAAATATTTGAAATGTTGGGAGTCGGGACTCCCTCTAGTCTTCACTAATATCTCATATTTTAATAAGATAAATCAAAATCGTCGTAAAAATGACATTCTCCTGCATTTTAAGAAATATAGGAACCCTTTCAATTTGATTATTTTTTAACTTTTTATTACAAAAGGTTTATAATTTGACTATTTTTGAAATTCAACCACCTTATTAACAAATTAGGAAATTTGATTTAAAAAAAAAAAAAAAGGCACAATTGCCATTAGTGAATGGTAGATTTAGATCTAAATAAATTTTAGAATGTTTATAGCTTTTGAACAATGTTTTGATTTTTCAAATGTTCGATAAAATAGTTTCCAAACAATTATTAATGTATCCAAATACAAAATAAACATGTAACGTATCCAACTACAAAATGTAAGATAAGCCTAAATCTACTGTACACTAAGGTTAAAATTTTCATTTCATATTAATTTAACCAATTTAGTTTACAATTAGATTTTAAAAAGAGTCAAATTATAGGACCATTTTGTAATAAAAAATTAAATTCAAGGGGTTTTTCCTTCTAAATAAAACAAAAGAAGTCGCTCAACAATAGGGTAAATATTTCAACTGTCATAAAAGTTATGAAAAATTTTTCATCACCATTAACAACTGGTGACTGGCTAACTTTTACCTGTAACTGTCAAAGGCATGGCGAATTAGATGACTAGTTGAATTGCCTATTGTCGTTGACGTATTTTTTTTCTTGCATTATTCGAAACCCAAGTGCACAACTTGGACATAGATCTCTATCCCACTAACCTAAACGCAGTAAACCTACCACAGATGGTCGGCCAAGTTTTGGATTTTCCCAGTCCTTTGTCAAATATAAAAATAAGTCTCTAAAACGAATCCGTATAATCAACAATTTAATCAATTTCTGGATTTTCCCTTTGTTCTATTAGTGTAAGAAACAATTCTCTGCAAAATACACAAATCCCAGATCAGGAAACTAAACAAGCCAACATTAATCTTCCAAGATAATCCTTTTAATGCAAGCAGCAAAAAGGAACAAAGGGAGGAAAAGAAAATGAAAACTTGGAAAGGGGAAAAAACAAATAAAGAATAGATACATATAGACTAAACAAGACTAAGTAGTCAGTAGAATTAAAGAAGCATAGGAGTATTTATATACAATTTTTTTCATTTTTTGTTCCTTTTGGATTCTAAGTTTGTCCCATCTTTGAGTGTTTCCTGTGCATCATTATCCATGCCCAGGCTGAAGAGGCACGCTGCTTGAAGATATAAAGCAGTAGGCCACTCAGGAGACACCACTTGGGCTTGCATAGCGTCCCCTAGTGCTTCTTGTGGCATATCGCTCATAAGGTAAGACAGGCATCGCCTCGCGTACACAGTGGGTGACACCATGGTCCCACTATCGATGAACTTTGCGAAAAGGAGAAAAAACAAAGACAAAATATTAGCCTTCTAGCCAAAATCTAAAAAATCCAGCATCAATTGAGGTAATGGAATTCATGGCCTCCAAAAACACCACCACCAACGTCGATATGGTATAAAGGACTCACTTGTGTATAAGAATCAATGGCGGTAGCGAAATCCTTAGCTCGGAAAGCAGTGTCTCCGTGCTTCTTGGAATTCAAGGTGTCTTGCATTTGATTTGTCCACATTTGAAAAGAAAGCTGCAAGGACAGAATTAGCAGTGAGGAAAGAGTGCAGAAGGGAGAAAAGAGAAGAAAATAAATATTGGAATTAACTATTCTTGACTGTGAGAGCCCATGAAAAATAAAGAGCTTCAGATAAAAGACTGTTAATCCTGTGCACACTTGAGTATCAATACTGCATCCCAAAACCCTAAACCCTGAACTCAAACTTAACAATTCAAGTTTGCTACGTAAGGCCTTTCGCACAGCTTGTTATTCATGACTCTGCGAGAGATTCACATAGGTGTCAATTTCCATTCACATGAAGAGGACAGGAAGTAGCAAATCCTCGTTGGAAAACCTCATCACTCATGTGTGACCATACGCGGACACAGAGAACGTGTCTTTTCTTGAAATGCAGAAATACCATATCAAAAACAGGACAGGAAGAAGCAAACCTCATTGGCAATTCCCTCATCATCCTTGTAGCCGTTCTTATCCAGTATTTCATGTATAGCAGTGAGATCCATTCTCACACAAGCTTCCCCAAAAGGTGTTAATGACAATGGCTGCACCGAGGATGCAGTTTCATGTACGATACCCATCAAAACATACGACAGAACCTGACAATTACAATGAAATGAGATATTGCAGTCTTTGCTGGCTTTGAGCTGCTTAATGGGCAGAAAGCTTGACAATTAATAAGATACTGCGAAATAACAATGCAACAAGAGCATCCTTCTTTTTCCCCTTAAATAATCCCGTTATAATAGAAGATGGAGAGAAATGAAGCTTATTTCAAGATAAAGTACAGACCGAATATTTGACAGGATAAACCAGACTGCATACCTCTGTTTCTTTCTGAAGCGACATGAGAGAAGTGACGATAGACTTTGCATTTGGCCTCTCACGTGCTTCATACTGCAAACAGCGGGAAGCTAACCGCACAAGTTCAGTTCCATCATCGTTCGAGAAATTACCCTCTAAAGCAGAATCCATCAGCATCAGAAAATTCTTGCCACGAATTAAATCAAGTGCCTGCAAACAAAATAAACCTCAGATGGTGATGCCACTGATCGTTTTAATAGTATCCGGGGACATTTGCCTTCAAGCAAATTACTTCTTATGGTTTGGTAGCATATTTTCGTACTTAATAGCTATGATAAGTGAAAAGAGGCTTCTCAATTCAAGTGGACTTATATACCTATAAGGAAATGTTTAAAACTCACATGACTAGGGGGTATATGTTTCCCACTCAGAAGATCCAGCATCAACGTTCCAAAGCTGTAAACTACACTTTCTGGTGTCACTCTACCTGCAAAGAAATGACAACAAAAAGTTTGTATCAAGTTTAGATCATATTGTTACTGGACTAAATTCACACAATTTCATTATGAAGAAAAAAACATCTATTTTTGTTTGTTTGCGAAAGGAATTATGAGGGAACTACCACGAAAGTACTTTTGCCATCATCTAATTTCAATTAAACTTTCCAGTATTAGAGTCATAGTCCAGTCATGAGCAAACGACTCGTCTTTGTGTGAATGAACAGAATGCTGCTAGTAGATCAAAGAAATTATCTTGCCCAAAGTTCCGAAATTAGAAGTTTCAGATTGAGAGGGCGCTGAATTTGTGTTTGATGACCAAATCAACATAGTATGTTCAGCAGTTATTATAGCAAAAAAGTGTACCGGTTCTCAGGTACTCTGGAGGGGTGAAGGCCAAGTTTGTACTGTAACTCTTGCCATCCCTGCTATTCTTCATGAGGCCAAAGCAGGATAATCTTGGATTGGCATCCTGATCACAGCCAAGCAACTCAATAGTAAAATATTATATAAAAGGAAGTGAAAAATGAAACAAAACAATACATCAAAGAAACCACTCTTACCTGATCAAACAGAACCCTGTAGGCATTGAGATCATGATACAATGCACGCCCTTTGCTGCTGCAATATTCCAGAGCTTGTGCCAGATACAAAGCTACTCTCAATCTCATGGCCCATTTCATGGGCTGGGAGTCCCCTAAAACAGCTCAGTCATAAGGACCAAACCATCAAAAATCAGAAAATAGATGCAAAAGATTTCGCACGAAAAATTAGCGTCAAACAGATGGTTCAGTTGAGCTTGGGTTCTTTGGCTTCTTCTGGTTTTGGAAAGGAAGAAATCCCAATACTTTCCATCTAAAGCACTTTCCAAATGATAATCAAGCAACTAGAACTAGTTGATCATCAAGGCAACTTATTACCCCAAAAAATAAAAAATAAAAAACGCGTTACAAGGTAAGAAAAATATTACTAATGTAGAAGATCCTTAAATGAGCATCAGTCCCATTCATATTGAACAAGTCAAACAATTACATGCCAAAGAAATACCATAACCCATCTTCAATCCCTGCTTTTACACTCCACAAATTAAAAAAAATATCAAATACGCATTAAAAAAAAAAGAGAGACAATATATACCAATTTTAGAGAGGAGGGGGGGGACTCACAATGAAAAAGATGCTTGGCCAGAGTTTCATGGGGCATGAACTCGGCCACGAGCAACCTCTCCTCTCCTTCGCAGCAACAGCCAATGAGATTGGCTAAACGCTCGCTTCTCAGACTCCCCACCGACCTAGCTTCCTCCTAGTATCGATAACGTATATTCACTCATTAATTTTAATTAAAATGAATAATAATAAGTAGTTAATTAAAAAAAAAAATAAAGAAAGAAGGAAAGGAGGTAGACGGACGAGAAATTGGCGAGAATCAGGCCAAGCGAACTTGTTGAATCGCTTAACGGCGATCCAACGGCTAGTATCGAGTCTGCCTTTGTAAACAATGTTTGGAGCTTTCTCTCCATGCTCCGAGACTATGTTCTCCGAAGAAAACCCATTGGTTGCCGCCTTGAGCTGCTCCAAACTGAACTCACTGAAACTCGCCCACGTCTTCCCATCACTACTTTTTCCACCATTCTCTGCAACAGTCAATGAACCCCATAAGACCTTGCTCTTCTGGTTTTCAACACCCAAAAAGGAAAACAAATAAAATTAATAATAATGAAAGAACGGAACGAAATGGTTTACACTTACCTAGGTCGGAAGATTCGATTACGGACGATTTGAGGTGGGAGTGGAACCAGCAGAGAGAGAATTTAGAGCAGCGAGCTCCCATTGATGGAGAAGGAGGAGGAGGAGGAAAATAGATTGACCTAGAGGGGAAAGTCAAAAGATCAGACGGTGAGCATTGGTCTGATTAAGACTCCACTCCAGTCAAAACTACTTCTTATTCTTATTCCTCTTTTCTAATCTCTCTCTCTCTGAAAATTAATATATGCATAGATTTTTAATATTTTAACGAAGGGTAAGACTCACATAGAGAGAGAGAGAGAGAGAGAGAGAGAGTGAGTGCAATGAGGAATTGAGTGTGCGGTCGGTCACGTTTGATGTGTGCAAGCAAGTAAAAAGTGTGTGTGTGTGTGTGTGTGTGGGTGTGTGTTTCACTCTTTGTTGCAAAGGGAATGGCCTTTTCTCTTTTACCACTTTCTGCCTCCTCCTTTCCACTTTTCNTGTACGCATATATATTTTATGTATGGATTTTCCAACAATGACAACAATAATAGTAGTCTACAAGTGCTACATCATTTTATAAGCCCAGGAAATAATATCACTTGATAAGTGAAATGTAATGAAAAAAACATATTTGTTCTAGCCTTTATATCACTAGTTAAAGTCATAGCAAAATTATCGACAACCCAAAAATTAACGGGGGGGAAAAAAAAAAAAAGACCCTACACATGGAATTGTTGTTGGGTCGTTTTCGATTGGATGCACCTCATAGTAATCAAGAAACTGCCTAAGTTTATCGTGGAATTATTCTAATGTACCACAAATGTCAAATCATTGATTATGCTAATCAATTTGTTTGAGAGGAGCAAAACAGGTTTTTTTTTTTTTTCCTGGTCAAATAAGTAACGTATCTCCATTTTCCACCCATAACGTTTGCGACCATATTTTATAAATTTTATTGTTTTTGTATGTAGTAGAACACATAAGGGAACAACGCGGTTTGTCTCAAAATAAAATTATGTATAGATGGAGAAAATAAGGCATAAAACCCAACAGTAATAAACATTTATGACATAAGCACACATTCTGATATTCATAAACCTCGTAAGAATTGCATTCCTTAAACGAAAAATAATTGGATTCCAATAGTTTTATTTAAGACTGTTGAAGTGCACCCAAAAAAAAAAAAAAAAGAACACGCTGAAGGGCAAATCGGGTATTTTAAGATTTTGGCGTGCTCAGACAGGAGGGTGGCGAAAAGTGGGTTCGTTTTCTTTGTTGGATCAGAAAAAAAGTCGAACAAATCTTCCAACTTATAAATACTCCTTTTCTTAATTCCTTGATTCTGATTAGGAATAAAATTTGGTAAAGTTACATTTATTATTTGATTAATTAATTAATTAATGTAAGACTATGCAGTCTCTTTCAGTTTATCACCGTACAAATAATAAGAGTCTTTGACAGAGACTGACCGTTTCATTTGGCTGTCTGAGCAGCCCATTATGACTACCAAAAATATACGGGCACGCCTACATTATATTTTGCACATTTGAAAAAAAAGATACGAAAATAGTCGGATTAGTCTAGTTTATATTTTGACCGATACAAATTATATTTTAATTAATTTATAGATTAAATTTTTATTCTAAAAAAAATAAATATAATATATATTATATTTAATTCTTAGTCTACTATTTATTTATTTAACTGCTAACCTACTAGAGAACTTTTACTTATTTTAGAATTACTTACTTGTGATCAATTTTTTTCTATTTTTTAGGCAATCTATGTAACGCCATATTAGATCTCTTCTTCTAAAATGAAATTTTGATTCTCCAAACTGACATGTCGTCCCTGAGTGGCTGGGCATCACAGCTCTTGAAAGTAATATTTCTTCTCTTTCATATTGCTAAAATAGTTACATAAATCCACTCTCTTTGTTTTTATATCATATAGGTTAAAGTTTGGTTCACCCTTTTATATCTTAAGTTTTCAGGAGACTGAAAACCTTATATCATGCCAGAATTCAATGCCTCTAATATAAACGGTCGACATGTTTGACTAAAGTAGCACACATAATTAAGAGAGCCGATTAAAAATAAAAGCTTCACATTTCACATTATGAAAGAAAAGACTAACCCAATAATATATACAAATCTAACTTCTCTGATCTGCTCATTTCAAACGAAGTAAGGGGTTGAATGCCTCAAATTTGTAAGTTCTCTCTTTTTCGGTAATGAACCTTTGTCCAATTTTATGCATGAATATATTGTTATCTAACTGTACCAAAAGAAAATTATTAAAACTATTAAATTCTCCGATCTTTTAAGCATTTAATTTTATATGGATATATATGATTAATTATATATATATATATATATATATACACTATTACTTGATGTTCATAAGAGTATAATATCAACTCACAAAGTTTCCACCAAAGTCAATGTTAAATCTTTTTTTTTTTTCAATATTTGAAAATGACACGTAGACTCCACTAATATATATCACATTTTAATGTTATCACAAAATATAGCAGAAATCTTCGTGTGAGAATAAAATAGGAGAATGGAATTATCAATCCTCTTCTCACTAATATCAATGAGGGACAAACAAAGGGACTAGTTTAGAGGGATATCAAGGGGTATTGGCAGTGTGAAAATGGGAGCAGACACAATGTTGATCTTAAAATCTCCATCACGGAAGTGAACTTTCAGCTAAATTACTATGCATCTTGAAGAAAAAGAAAGAAAAAATCAAGACGCATGTGTCTTGAGACAAATTCTTAGTATTGATAAAATGTCATTCAGTATACAATTGAAAGTTTCACTATGGAACAGTGCTATTGGTATTCCACTTTTTTTACTAGTGGATTTGTACTAAAAAATTCAACTATATACAAATCTAGAAAGTTTATAGGAAGAAAAATCAATAACAAAAATCATACATAAACAATATATACGGTGGGCTAATGCATGCATCTCCAGTACGGGAAATATAGTCTCCCACATGGCAGATTGTGGGTCTTATCAGCAAGAGGTGGGCATTTCTGACATTTTCTGCACAACTCTTGCTTATTGATCATGAGCAGGCATAATCATAAATATTGAATAATTAAATTCATACACAAAAATCATGCATGCCTAGATGTTCCGCATACGGTGATGGATTACAGACAATCATTGAAATCCTAAATATATATATATATATATATATATATATATATATATATATGTGTGCGTATGTATGCATCTTTTGGCATTCTATATAGAAGTAGATATAATGTGTTTCGTCCAGACGGATCTAATTAACTACAGTCATGTATTTTTATAAGGTTATAGTCTTTGTACGAATTTTACTGTGAGGTCCACTCGAATTATTCGATTTATAATTCAACTGTCCAATTATTATTAGCATAACCCTCTCTATAGTACAATGACTAACTGACTTTAAAAATATTATAGGGCGCCTTATCCTTAGGATGCTGGCATCCCACACTAACGTGGACTTTTACATTGGATCATATAATTGAATTTTACAAGTGAAGTTCACATTTTTACCGGATTGGTTGTGCCAAATTCATAAAATGCCTCATAGCATATAGCACTGCTTAAAAAAATTACGAATTATGATTAGAGTTAATTAGCAATCAATCAAATCAAACTTTAATCAAATGGTTTGTCCATCGTCAAAACCGTGGCCGAAATTTAGGCACACTTGATCACATTGATGATCAATCCCCCTAAAGAAAACATCAAAAGATGAGGCAAAATAGAGCAAGTCTTGTCGGACAGTTGGAGTTATTATGAGTACCACCCACATAGGGAACTTGAGGACCCCTTTACAGGAAAAAGATGGGGCATTTAGAGAAAGAAAACCAATCTTTTGTTAATGCCTCAATTATGATAGTACAACCCGCCAAATAAAATATAGTTCATGGAAAATGCCATGTAATCCGAGTATGCTAAAAGACCTCTTGAATTCACAAACATTATTTAGTTTACATGTTACTTGTCATAAGATATAAGAACCAATATTCTGAAGCCTAATTCAAGTCATGATTTAAGTAATGATACCAACATTAGTATATAAATGCATATAACATTTTCTCCACTTCTCTTTTTTGACCTACTTTCCAGCTTAATTTGCGCCAGATTGCTTTTTTGGGTCATACCCACAAGTGGGTCACCCTGCAGTTTTGAACCCCGTAAGATGATGAACACAAATAATATTGGTCCTTTATCGTTTCAATATTTATATTTATTGGTCTTGGTTCTCTCTGCTGTTCTGTGTCATATAACAAAAAGGCCACATGGGAATGCAGCAAAATTAGCTGTGATACAACCCATTTCTTTGAGACTGGAATTTGAGCTCAACAATAAAGTATTAGAAAAGGATAAAGATCGATATGTTGTTGTTCCCTTTGGTGTAATGACGTTTGAGATTGATATGGACTTTTCAATATTTACATAGCCCTATATGTCTGGGACACGATCCACGAGAGTCTTAAGAGTCCATTTTCTAAAAGTGGTGTTAAATGGTAGCTATGCCAATTATGATTATGTATCCCATTCACATTGGACCTAACATGATTTGGTCGACTTGAGTCACACTTATCCATTAACTTGTAGCTGTAGGTTAAACAAAAAAGGATTTCTAGCTCTTATTGATTGTTTAAAACGTGTGGTTTCAAGATCTTATTAGTTCGATGGGTTCTAGCTCTACCTCAACTGTTGATGGAGAAGTTTTAGATGACCGATATCCCATCCAAGATAAAAATCTTCGTATGGGGTGCTTTTCATGAGGGTATACTATCGTGTACCAATCTAATCTACAAGAAGCTTTACATTAATCTTTGGTGTGTCCGTTGTGGTGGGTTGGAATCGACTTACCACGCCTTATTTTTGTGGCCGTCTGCAAAAAATGTTTTGGAGATGGTAGATTTATGGGATACTATCAAATCAGTTCTCCGTAACAAAGTTTCAAATGGCCGGATAGGTGTTTTCAATTCGGTTCCAAACATGGACTTTGAGAGATTCTGTGTTCTCCTTTGGTGCATTTGGAATGATAAAAACTAAGTGGCGCATGGTAGTGTCTCAAAACAAACAGATCTGATGATTTCTTTTGCGGACTCATTGATTATCGAGTTTCATAACTCTCGGGACCATCCTTTGTCACTGCAGGTGTCTACTTCACCTCCTGAGATTTGCTGGTCAGTACCTCCTAATAACTAACTCAAATTAAACATTGATGCAACACTTAAAGTCGTAGATAGTTCTATTGGGATAAGGGCAGTGATTCGAGACCACAATAGTCAGACTCTAGTAGCATTATCTAGGAGAATTTCTAACAGACTGAGTGTGGACGCTGCAGAACTTATGGCCCTCCGTGAAGGTCTCCTCTATGCTTATCGATCTGATCTTCAAGTCTCCATCATTGAATGTAATGCTCTTAGAGTAATTCGGGGTCTAGAATCATTTTTTCCTCTAGCTTCATTCGCTCTTATTTATCTTGATGTTAAGTTTTTATGTAGTCTTGCTATTATATTCCTATAAATGAGAATGAAGTAGTCTGCTGTTTAACAAGCTTAACTTTTTGCTATACCGGAGATATGCTTTGGACTGATGGTGTGTTGTTGGCTATTTCTTCATTCTATGATCATCTTTTCTTTAAACAAAAAAAAAATGTGTCGTTTATGACTCACTCTAATTCATTGCATAAGCAGTACACCATCTTTCTACACTAAAAGGAAAAAAAAAAAAGTTGGCCTCGTACAAAATTAGTTCTCTGAATACCATCGTCCATCAGTGCTTAATTGTTATTATTTCATGAAATCACAACAGATAGGTGAAATTATATAAATCTACAGGAAGGATCTACAATTATGGACCTATCTCAGAGAAAAAATATGGAAACATTCAATTTTGGACCGACTCATACTCTCGTCCAAAAGAACAAAAATAATAACAGGATATTATTGTCTATGATTTCACGTGGGTTGCATCAGTATATTTGAAACTCAGATTTCCTCTTGTTGACGGTGGTTTATATAGGCGAAAATATAAATTAAAGCAAACAAAGAGACAATGATTTTATAGTGGTTCAACACCAAAAAAGAAGAGCATACGTCCACTATTTTTTACTATTTTTGGAGAATTACAAGAGCTCAAAATTATAATGTGTTGTCCGGAAAGAAGAAGCAAGAATCTAAAAAGTTCCCAAAAGATCTCAAAGATAAAATATCAAAGATCAAAAAGAATCCCCCGCTAAAACATTGAACTCCCTTTATATAGGTGAGGATAGCTCAATGTTTCCCAATTATGAGAATGGGTAACTGTATAATCAGAAAATACAATTCGAGTAACAATATAACTGGGTAATAACTTAAATGAGATGACTGGTCGATCTTTAAAGAGAAACTTTTGTTTCCCTTTCTTTGTAGGTTATCCGTTTGACGAAGCTTAGTCTAGTTTTCTTTTCATTCTAGTCGCATTTAATTCTTTCGGAGGAGGTCGTACTAACTTATGCGGTGAAGGTCGCACTTAATTCTTTCGGAGGAGGTCGTACTAACTTATGCGGTAGAGGTCGTACTTAACTCTTTCGAAAGAGGTCGCACTTAATCTTACTCATGCGACCTAACACGTTCATTTGGTTAACTTTTTCCTTTTTGGTATTGACTAACATATAGGATTTTAGACCGCACAATAACTGCCCCCCAGCTCCATCAGTTCTTTAGGACAAAATGGAGCTTCCTTCTACTATAAGTGCGAGCTTAAAAAATGCGATGTCACGACCTAGACTTGAGACCTTTGAAGAGTCCCCAGATCTCAAATCTCACATTTTCAAGATCACGCGCACCTTTTTCTTACAGATGAAACTACGTGTCACCTTTTCTAAGAAGAAATAGTACAACTCGAGGAGACTTTTCCCTTCTTTTTCTTTTTTTAAACAGACACAATGATAGCGATAACGCTAACTGTTGTCTTAAATCAAATCGTTTCAAATTTTGAAAAGATACCGATTTAATTTTGGAAAATAAAATCTCGCGTGAACTTCGGCCTTTGGATCTGAAAATTAAATACCTTGATCTACGGCTGTGATTTGACGATGCTCGAGACATATATATCGAAAACTAATCCGCCTCCTCTTCAAAAAACCTATCGCCTGCTATTTCTCTCGAAACCTGAAGTATTCACAAAGCAACCCTTTCGGCGTCATCTTGTTCTTCAGATCGTATAACTTTCAGCCTCTTCTCTGACGAAGCTATCACCGTAATCCTTCAGACTACATCTCGATCCCTTTTTCTTCGAAGAAAGGTTAGTAATCCGCTTTCTCTTATTGTTTTCTGTCCAGAAAACTCATTTATAGATTTTATTTCTAGAAATTGAATCCAATTGTAGAGCCTAAATGTCCTGAATGAAAACTCGTCCCACACTCGAATGAACTGGAATGGGAATTTTTCAGATACCCTTCGTTTGTTTATAGAATACTTTCTTTTAGATAACTGACAGCGATGAACTCGTGAAAGAGTTTTTTTTAGGGTTTGAAACCCTTTTTTTTTAACGATTTTTTTTTTAACGAACTGCTCGAACAATTTTTATGAATCTGTAGATCGATTAGAAAAAATTCCATTAGTAGCTTGTTGATGCAATCCTAGGATGAGACCCTAAGACTGTTCGCATATAGCTAAGGTCCCTAATACTCGCATAGGACTAAATCCATCCATATTTCTTTTCAAATGTCTAGTAGTGAGGATTTTAGGGAAGGAAATGCATTCTCAAGAGAATCTTCCAATATCAGTGTTAGCTCCATAAACCTCGAAGATTATCTTGAGTCAGATCCCAAAGTTGAGATAACCAGGGTCAGGCAAAGTAGTCCTCACATAGACGACATTCCTCAAGAGTAATGGCCCTGTCATATCAGAGATGCCCCTGCGTTCGCAATGTGTTATCAATATGTACAGGAAGACTGGTCATGTACCAATATAAGGACAAGTTGCACCACGAACAGGCTCAGCAAGATCGTGTGCAACTACAAGATCATCATCCCTCTTCGCCTTCCCATGGAGTTCAATCGACCACATACACCACCTCGCGGAATTGTCTCATTCTCTGAAGCAGTTCTTAAATGCGGAGTCCACCTCCCACTTCATCCTTACATAAAATCCATCGTCGATTATTATAGAGTCATTCCTTTTTAACTAACTCCAAACACTTATAGATACATGGTAGGTCTGTACATACTATACCATAAACTAGGCTTAGAAACCCTCACTCTTGAAGAGTTCGCTTGGTTTTACCAAGTGAAATTAAACCATCAGACTTCGGCTTCTTTTATGCGAGCAAATAGTCGAACCAAGTAATAAAAACTATCTATGGGGTTCGCAACAACATGGGAAAATGGAAAAATCTATTTTTTCACTTTGACTATGTGGATAACGGCTTCTTTCAGAATCCTGGTACGTAGCTTTCAGTTTATCACCTTTTTTGTATAATCATATTATTCTGATCGCACTCGTATGTCATCGCAGATAATAGGGAACGGTCTGGACTTTCCAAAGAACAGCTCGCAAGGGTGTACCCAATAAACGACCTTCCGATTGAAGAATTCGATTGGAAGAAGCTTAGGCCTTCAAAGAATTTAATCGCTTGCGGTCTGCTTCCAAGGGGAGCTGTGTTCCCGGATTCCACCGTCCATTCGACCAGACCCTCGAGCTCAAAGAAGAAGAAGCCGAGGAAGCAGACAGAAAAGAGTGCCTCGTCTTCCAAACCTAGGAAGCGAAAAACACATGCCACCCCTACAACCTCGGAACCATCATCTCTAGAAACCGCATCACCACCAGTTTCTCAACAGCAAGAAGGTAATTATTTTTTCTTTTTTCCTTATCATCATATTATATCACCTCGCATGCTGACTCACATCTGTACAGAAATGGTTATTGGTAGTAGACTACGAGCACCGCCTTCTACTCTGGGGTCAATGGCAAAGTCCAAGATACCAGAGAGCACACCTCCATCGACGTCAAAAGGGAAAAAGAAGGTCGACACTTCCAAGAAACGAAAAGTTGCCTTCGAGGATATCCCGACAAGCTCGCCTCCTCCTCAGCCTCAAACTGTGAGCTATACCGATCTATCCAAGGAGACTGCCACTTCTTCGGAGCCGAACCAGTTTGATAAAGACGTGGAGTTTTTCGCACTCCTTAACCAATTACCAGAGAAGGCTGGTATGAGCGTAACCTTCATTGATCACTTAACTTCTGAAGATGGCTGGGAGAGGATGAAGCGACGATCATCCAAGGTTGCCTTCGGTTCTGCGATGAGGATGTTGGCGAATATAAGCATCTTCTATTTTCTCTCTTCAACGCATTTTTCTGGTATTGATGTGTTAAATTTTCAGACTGCTGCAGTTGCTGTCCTTATGCATGACCCAGTCCTTGAGTATTTGGAAAAGGCCGAAAAAGTCGAACAGATAACCCAATCATTCGAGGACTCAGAGAAGGCTCGTGAGGAGGAGAAAAAAGCCTTCGATTTAGAGAGGCAGCAACTGCTCGAAGGTTTGGCCAAGGAGAAGTTCAAAAAGGAGAAACTCGAGAAGAAAATTAAAGAGCTTGAAAAGACTATCTCCGAGCATCCGGATCGAATGAAAGAGGCGACGACAGAGGTGGTTCACAAGGCTATTGAAGAGTTCAAGGCTACTGAAGTCAAAGAGCTCGAAGAGAAAGCTATTGACATCGCCTCGTCGACCATTATATATAACATCTTCTGCGAGCATTCGGACTTCGACTTCTCTATCCTTGGTGAAGACGTGGTCAAGCTTGTCCGAAGTTGGAAGGAAGCGGAAGCTATCAAAGCTGGAGATGGTGGAGTGAGCACATCTGCATAAAAATTGTGTTTTTTTTTATTTTTTTATTTCAGAATAATACGGGCTTGGTCCCCTTCTTATTTATATTTCTTTGCTTGCATATATGTGCGAGCTTTTATCAATGAATGAATGCTTTCTTTATTAGACGTTTATTCCTATAAAACAATCAATACACTAAGTTGTAATATAGAAGATAATTAATTTAATCAAGTAGTTAATCAGTAGGTGACTGATCGGTACGCTATTGCGATTCGAATCCAACACACATAAAATTGTTCTGTTAGGATAGGTTAGGTCACTTAAGAAAACAACAAGTATGAGTGATGCAAACTCAATACTATTTTTCAAAAGTTCCATAGCAAAATGTAAGTATAGTAATATATTACATCGAACAATGAATATTTTGCTTAGTTACTTTGTTGTTCGAGGGGGGAAATTATATAATACGACATGCTAAGGCATGAAGCGAGGAGAAAATCCTAAGATATTAAGGAATTTTAGATCTTTCAGCGATCTAAAATTCCAACCCCTCTAAATGTACGTTTTGTATAGTCCCTTAAGAATCAAGTAGGAGATAATATTCTGATCCCATTGCCTCCCGAGTCTTATAGTGTTCGAAGACTGCTATAAAACTATAAAAGGTACCAAATCAAATGATCGATGAGGAGACACCCTTATTGATGATGACGAATGACGAATGACGAACAACGAATGACGATCAATGAATGACGATCAACGAATGACGAATAACAAATGACAATCAACGAATGACGAACAACGAACGACAAATAAGTAGATATCTTTATTGATGAATGATGAATACATGAAAGTATACATGAAAATTTACTGATAATAGCGAGGAAGTTGTTCTGCATTCCATGTATGCTCGATCTTTTGTCCGCCAGTGCGAGCTAACTTATATGTCTCAGGTCGAATGACAGCATCAATAATATACGGTCCTTCCCAAGAGGGTCTAAATACTCTAGCACCGTACTCTTTATTATTAGGTAGGACTTGCCAAAGAATAAGGTCACTGACTTCAAATCCTCTTCGTCTGACTCTAGAGTTATAATATCGAGTAGTGCACTATTGATATGATGCGATTCGAAACTGAGACTGCTCGTGCCTTTCTTCTAAAAGATCGAGCTCATTCCTCATTAGTGTTTTGTTGCGATCTCGCTCATAGGTTGATCGTCGTAGAGAGCTCGTACCAATTTCAACTAGAACCATTGTTTCATATCTGTAAGCTAAAGAGAATGGACTTTCTCCGGTAGTTGTTCATTGAGTGGTGCGATAAGCTCATAAATTGGCCAAGCTCCTTTATGCTCTTCCAACTTTGCCTTTATATTGTGTTTAAGTATTTTATTTATCATTTCGACCTGTCCATTAGGTTGTGGATGAACAACAACGGAGAAATTCTTCTTGATGTCTAAGTTGTTGCAGAAGTTACGGAACTCATCGCAATCAAATTGTTTCCTATTATCAGAAATTATGGTATGTGGTATACCATAACAGCAGATTATAGATTTGTAAACAAAATCTATCATCTTTTTTGCGGAAATGGTACCCAAGGCTTCAGCTTCTGTCTACTTGGTGAAATAATCGACTGTGACCACTGTATACTTCAATCCACCTCACGACAATGGAAGCATTCCGATAATATCAATTCCCCATACTGCAAATGGCCATAGACTGGTCATTGGAGTGAGAAGAACAGGTGGCAATCTGGGAACAGTTGCAAATCGTTGGTATTTGTTACACCTCCTAGTAAATTCCATCGTATCCTTCTTCATGGTCGGCCAAAAATACCCTTGTCTTAGAATCTTATTCGCAAGTGCCTGCCCTCCGGAATGATTTCCACATATTTCTTCATGAATTTCCCACTTAAGTAGTCACCCTGAAGCCTCGGATTTTTGCAGAATATGCTTTAACGGAAAGTTCGTTAAAACTTTGATGGTGTGCATATGAAAATAAGGTCGAAGTTTCCTGGATACGACAATGAATGCTAATGCCAATTTCTCCATCTCTGGATATCTTGTTTCGGCATCGAGTAGTCTTTTATTTACGTAGTACACTGGTCACTGTATCTTTTCATATTCTCGAATTAACGCAGCACTTGTCGCATATTTAGAAACAGCGAGGTATAAATATAATTCTTCCTTTGGATTTGGCTTCGACAAGAGTGGAAGAGAACCCAAATGTATTTTTAATTCTTGGAACGCCTGCTCGCATTCTCCTGTCCACTCGAACCTCTTCGAACCTTTCAATACTTCAAATAATAGTTGGCACTTATCCGTCGACCTGGATACAAATCGACTCAATGCGGCTATTATTCCTGCCAGGCTCTGCATATCTTTGGGTTTACAAGGAGATTGCATATCAATCAATGCTTGTATCTTCTGAGGGTTAACTTCAATATCTCGCTGATTAACCATGAAATCTAGAAATTTTCCAGATCCAACTCCGAATGCACACTTCTGGGGATTCAGCTTCATTTGATATTTCGGAGAATTTTGAACATCTCATCAAGATGTTTAATGTGATCTTCGACTTTCTTTGACTTTACCAACATATCGTCAACATATACCTCCATTGTCTTGTCAATTTGTTTTACAAACATCATGTTGACAAGACGCTGGTAGGTTGCTCCTGCGTTGATGAGTCCGAATGGCATCTTCTTGTAACAGTATAATCCTCGATCAGTGATAAATGAGGTATGCTCCTTATCTAGCTCGTACATGGGAATTTGATTGTATCCAGAGTATACGTCCATGAAACTTAAGAGTTTATGCCCCGACGTCGTATCTACAAGCTGGTCGATTCTTGGAAAGGGAAAGCTGTCCTTCGGGTATGCTTTGTTGAGATCGGTGAAATCG
Organism: Parasponia andersonii; assembly: GCA_002914805.1. NCBI lineage: Eukaryota > Viridiplantae > Streptophyta > Magnoliopsida > Rosales > Cannabaceae > Trema > Trema andersonii. The sequence goes on along the minus strand of JXTB01000780.1, from coordinate 48,519 downwards.
ATGTACGTTCTCCACTTCCCGTTGGGTTTCTTTACCAAAACCGGGTTAGCATGCCAATTCAAGTAAAAAGATTCCCTGATAAATCCAATTTCGAGTAATTTTTCTACCTCTTCTTTTAATGCGACGTAGCATTCTGTATTCATAGTCCTTCTTTTCTGCCGTACAGGCTTCTTTGTTGGATCTATATTAAGACGATGGCATATGATATTCAGATCGATCCCGACTATGTCCGAATGTTGCCATGCGAAGACATCCAAGTTAGATTTCAGGAAAGTGACCAATGAAGCTGGCACAGGTTCTTGAAGCTTCGCTCCAATCTTTAAAATCTTGGAGGACCTGTCAAATGGCAAATCCTCCAAGTCTTCAATGGGTCCAGTTTTGACCTCTCTATCGATTTCTCGAGGGTCAAGGTCTTCGCTTGTCGTTCCAATTGACATTTTGCCTGACGCTTCGACTGACGTTTCGCCTGACGCTTCGACTAACGTTTCGCCTAATGATTCTACTGTCGTTTCGCCTGACGCTTCTCTTTATAGTTAGACCATCATTATGCAAGGTGTCGTATCCTTTGCTGCGAGCTTTAAATAGTTGTTGTAACAAGTCTGCGCATCATATTGGTTTCCTCGCACTTCACCTACTCCTTGTTGAGTCGGGAATTTCATAGCGAGATAATAGATCGATGTTACTGCTCGAAGTTCCCTCAGTGTCGGCCTTCCCAGTACAGCATTGAATGCAAAGGGGCAATCTACAACCAAGAATTGGATCATTACCATTGAAACCCTAGGATAGGTTCCAACGTTAACCATTAACTCAATCATGTCCATAGGCATTATGTTGTTACCAGTGAATCCGTAGAGTGGAGTGACGGCGGGCTTTAGGTCGCTTTCATTCAATCCTATCTTCTTAAAGGCGTTGTAGTATAGGATGTTAACAGCACTTCCGTTATCGACCAATACTCACCATAACTGCATGCTTCCACAATTGATCTTTATGACCAACGTATCATTATGTGGATAATGGACCTCCCTTGTGTCTTATTCTGTGAAGGTAATATCCATATCCGGTACTCGCTGAAGTTTTTGTGGTCGCTGTTCAAGGTGCATGACGTTGGTCAACGGTTGCTACCGAGCTTCTCATGCATACCTATCCTGCGCTCTCTTGGAATCTCCACCAACGTACGGTCCTCCGAAAATAGTTCACACCTCGCGCTGAATTTTTGGAGGTCGCTGTCGGTTTTCTCCTCGCCTTTCATTATTCTGTTTAGAGTACTGCCGTAACCGCCCTTCTTTAATTAATCTTTTGATCTCATCTTTCAGGTCAAAACAGTTATTGGTATCGTGTCTAATGTCATTGTGATACCGATAAAACTTATTGGGGTCGCGCCTCGCTCTATCTCTTTTCATCGTTTCCGGTTGACGATACAGCTCCTGTTGGTTTGTGACCGCATAGATATGATCTATGGGTACGTTCAATTCAGTATAATTATTAAACCTCATGGAAGCTCTTGGAATCTCCTGCTTTTTCTGTTTGGGCTACTTCTCAGTCGATTGTTCATTACTCCTTTTGTTCGACTTCTTATCATTATTGTTGTTGTTTATTGTCGTATCTTTGGCATCATCCTTTCCTCCTCCCTTTGTCATCTTATGAAGGTTTTCGAGTGAAGATTCCACCCTTAGATATCGACCAACTCTTCGATAGAAGTCTTCAAGGGTTCTGCATTCTCGCTCTAATAACTCTTCCCAGAGTTTAGTTTCTGGTCGTACCCCAGCCATCATTAGAGTTAAAACTCCTCCCTCAGGCTGGTTATTGACCTTTGCCAACTCTGAGGTAAAACGATTTAGGTAAGATCGTAGAGTTTCCTCCGGGCCTTGCCGAATAGTAGCCAGACTTACCAGTGGAACAGTAAAATTATTTGCGGCCTGGAATTGCCTCAAGAATGCAGTCTGAAGTTGTTGTCAGGATAAGATTGAACTAGACTTGAGTCTTCGAAACCATTTCTTCGCCACTCCCGTGAGAGTTACAGCAAAGCATCTACAACGTGCGAGATCATCAACACGATGAAGTTCCATCAGGTCACTGAAGTGATCCATATGGTCCTGCAAATCAGTTTTCCTATCAAAAGTATTTATAGTGGGAAGTTTAAATCCAGCATATAAGGCGGCAGCTCGAACCTCCTCGTTGAATGGTAATTGACGATACCCATCAGCGAGCTCATCATCCCAACTAGCAAGTGCATCTAAAGCAATCCTCAGATTATGAACATCGACGTTTAGAGGGAGAACATTCTCTCTTACTGGTGATAGGAGTGGCCTCTGATCATTGTCACAATATAAGGCGGGTTGGTTAGGTAGGGTCTGCTGTGTTCTTAGGTATTCCAATGAAACGATGCGACGAGATCGACTTTGGTCGTTGTGATGCGATGTGAATCGCTCCTGACTACGTCGCTAATCCAGATGTTGTCTTAAGTCTGTAGGATTCTGTTGAGATTCCCTGCTGATCCTTTCAAAGACACTCCTCGATTGACGTTTTTGCTCGTGTTCTAGATAATCACGATTGATAGTTGCTCTCTGGGAAGGTTGTCCACGATCATGATCAGTACTCGAACTTTCAGTACCAGATACCAGAGGCAAGTCTGCGACCTTGCCTTTTCCTCGATACTCCTGTCGGGCTTTAGGTTGGTCGTGGTTCCCTGTCTCCAGGATCTGAATTCCTCTCTCAGATTGTTGAGCAGGACGTACTCTGGGACGTTCGTGCTGTGGTAGAGTTAGCATCTGTCCCTCAACAAGTCGTCGTAGAGAGTCATTAATCTGACTTGTAATTTGCTGAAGGTTCACTAGTGCTTCCTCCATGCGATCCTGTCTCTGGATAATATTTTCCGGTGCGGTCACAGTAGGCTGATCCTGAGCAGGATCTACTTGTGCAGTAGCGGTACTTTGGGGATGATTTTAGCTAGTTCTAGTATTTCTGGTAGTGTTTCTGGTGTTTGTCATTGTTGAAAGAAGCGGAATGGACAAATTTTTCTGCCGGAATATCCCTCCTTCTAGCGCCAATTGTTGACGGAGGTTTTGTCAACAATAAATTTGAAAAAATTACAAAATATGGCTTATGTGTGAAAAGGGTTAATTAATTAAAGCAGAGAAAGAGACAAAGATTTTATAGTGGTTCAGCCCCAAAAAAGATGAGCCTACATCCACTGTTTTTTTACTATATTTTGGAGAATTACAAGAGTTCAAAATTATAATGTGTTGTCCGAAAAAAGAAAGCAAGAGTCTAAAAAGTTCCCAAAAGATCTCAAAGATAAAAGATCAAAGATCAAAAAGAATCTCCCACTAAAATATTGAACTCCCTTTATATAGGTGAGGATAGTTCAATATTTCTCAATTGTAAGAATAGGTAAATGTATAATCAGAAAATACAATTCGAGTAACAATATAATTGGGTAATAACTTAAATGAGATGACTGGTCGATTTTTAAGGAGAAACTTTTGTTTTTCTTTCTTTGTAGGTTACCCATTTGACGAAATTTAGTCTAGTTTTCTTTTCATTCTGGTCGCACTTAACTTTTTTGGAAGAGGTCGTATTAACTTATGCGATGGAGATCGCACTTAACTCTTTCGAATGAGATCGCATTTAATCTTACTCATGCGACCTAACACGTTCATTTGGTCAACTTTTTCTTTTTTAGTATTAACCAACATATAAAATTTTAAACCGCACAGCACCTCTTAACAAAAAAAAATACAATAAGCAAACAATAAACCAACTCATATTTGAAACTCATATTCCCTCTTAACAAAAAAAAAAAACAAAACAATAAACAAACAAAAGTCGGGAACAAAAGGGTCGAAGGAGCCATTTCACGTGAGGAGCAGGGGGTCCACGTGGTGAGAGACTTTGTCAATATCCATAACATCTTGTGCTGCGCTATAACCGTCCTCACAGTCAATGGTAGTCAGAGTTGAGCGGATTTGACTGAAAATATTAATATACAATGTACATTGAATACCATTTGGGGGGATTTCAAAAAGAAAACAATAAATTAACAATTGGTGGTGATGAATGATGATTATTTACGTTTTTCAACCCATCAAAAATTATCGTTCTAAAATATATATATATATATATATAATGTCAAGTTGTATGAAGTCGCTATGCCAAAATCTATATGTTGTGGACTTGTGGTACTATTAAATAAACTTGAACCATTGATAATTTATTTTATGGTACTACCGAATTATTTTGCTCTGTTTCACCTGATAATCTATATATTATGGTCATCAATGGAACTTCCATGACATCTCTATATTACACGAGGAAAATGGAAAATGGTAGTAATGGTCACGATAGTGTCTTAACCCTCACCATACAAGTCTAGTGATGCAATGTCACAATTTAATGCTGGCAGTACTCTTCGTGTTCCATCAATGACTTCGCTTTTTTTTTTTTTAACACAGAAACGGAAATAGCATTAAGTGGAATCATTAGCCACTATTGTGGCGACACAGCCGGGGTTTTCTTGGATCCAGGACCCCTCGGAATTACAAGATAAAGCTAATTTAGCAAGTAAATGGGCTGTCTCATTTTCCGTCAAGGGAGAGAAACGACAAATGCCACCTCCCGCCTCTTTCAACAACGACACAATGTCGTTAACAATGAGATATAAAGGAGAATGACCACTTAGATTGTTAGTCACAGTCATAGCGGTACTACATTCACTTTCAGTAATATCAATGTGTGGCCCAACCTCCTTAGCAAACATCAAACTAGCCCGAATAACGAGCAGTTCTGCAACTAGAGGGTCAAAAAAACCCTTTAATTTTTGGGAGAACACTGCTTCGTAGGAGCCATTATGGTCGCAAATGATACCACCAATGCCGATAAGGCCACTATGTTCCGAGCAAGTTGCATCCACATTCAATTTCAGAGTGTTTTCTGGCGGTCTTTCCCATTTGCTTGGAAACTTAGGAGTCGGGTGCTCACTATGGTTGGCGATGTTGTGCGTGCGATGGTATTCATATAAGATACTTCTAGCATCTTCAATAACAGCTTTGGGCTTCTTCCAGATTCGGTTATGCACGAATTTATTTCTTTCCCACCACATGTGTCATAACAAGACGACAAATATCTCAAAGTCTTTCTTATCAAGGCCCCTGAAAATCCTCCATGGAGTCCCCACGATAAGTCTCGATCATATTCCACTATGGGGTCAAACTCCAGACAGCTTTAGAGGAATCGTATCCTAGTAAGGCATGCCAACTTAATTCAACGCCGTCTCTACACTCACATACCCTTAGCTAGTCTGCACCCCCCTCCTTTATATGTTACTGAAGAAGGGGATAATGTTGTGATAGCATCTCCAGATAAAGATTTTAATTTTATTTAGAATTCTAAGGCTCCACAAAAAACACCACCATTTGCCTACTGTCCTGTGGTTCGAACTTTTGGCTTCCCTCTCGTTATTCATTATTGATTCATAACCTGACTTGACAGTATATGTGTCACCTCTACCAAAGTATGTGTCAGATAATCAAGTCATTCGAAGCAGACGAGCTAAGAGGGGATTCTGAGAATCGAGTCTCTATCAGGCAACAAAAACATATTATTTATCAAATCTTTCATTCCAACACAGGGGTTACCACTTAATAACTCATGTACCTTTCGGTTATCATCATCTCCCTCCTTTACTATTTATAAAAATTAAAAGGGCAATAGTGAAAGCAAGTTACTCTATGAATATCGAGTATTACAATTTACGAGCCATTCACCGAGTGGGATGACTCGAATCTAAGATCACTTGGCAAGCAACGTTTCAAGCATAATCCCACCAATAAAATAAGAATTAATGGTTTCAAGCCTTTAGTAATGCACTATATTAGCATCAATGGGTTAAAGAGCAAAACGAGATGGTCATGTTACGAACAAGGAATGGTTAAAAAAAAAAAAAAAAAACTATGCAACTAAAAATAGTGACATTGTATTTCTCACTATCCATGCTGATTCTGTGATATCAGATGATCTTAACCAATACAAACCATGGATCCATTCCTACATAGGAGCCTAATACAAGTGCCCACTAGAACTCTCAGATAACAAGCTCCTATCTCCATCTTAAGCACCATTCATTGCACCATCAGCATGGACTGTGTTCCCATCTTCCAGTATCTTTCCATTGACTTGAGTTCTCTGCCTCTGCAAGATCAAATGCATAATAAACAACAGTGCATATGAATTGGGATCATATGAATTGTAAGATTCAACATACCCAATCAGCAGGGTCTCCTGAGTTTCCATTTAAGAGCTTGTGATTCTCTTCTTTGGTCCTTCCATCCTTGTCTTTGGCGGTTAGTGGCAGCAAAAGAGACGCTCCACCAGTTCGATCAGGCAACTCTGTGCAGACCAAGTAACAGTTAGTCAGGCCGCTTAGCCATGGTTAACCCCCCAAAACAAAACAAAAAGAAAAAACAAAAGATCATGTCTTCACCTGGCAATTTCTTGTCAATAAAGAATACCACCAAATTAACAGTATACCTGCATGGAATAATACAGTTATAAGGACTTAGAGAAGGAAAGAAAGATGGAACAAATAGTTCACCTATTTTTCTTCTCCTTTTTACTAAATAAGGAAAAACCAAAGCAGTTCAAAGTGAAACATTTCAACAAAAAGTAATCAAAAATTGTCCATACCAAGCGACAACAACATCAACTGTATAATGTTTGCGAGATGCCACAATCAAGAAACTCTGGATGATGGCAAGCAACCAAGCGAGCTGCTTTATACACCTGGCATCAAAGTAACATTCGAGATCACTAAGAAACATGCTCCAACTAAAAATGTCACATTTGGTTTAATAAGCACTACAAGTAGAATATTACCTGCGAGTACCGTATTTCTGATAGGTGAGCACAAAGACCAGAGTAAAGATCATGTGAGATGAAAATATCAAATCACCACAGCCATATATAACACCTCGAGGAACTGCACATGTGAAAAGCAAGTAAGCGTAAAATATATCAAACCAAGCAAGAGTCCAGAATAACTAAGACAAGGGTAACTCACAATTTATCAAGAGGACTTCAAACATGCTATTTGGAGGAGGCAGCCTGGCAAGCTTTGAACCCTATACGATACAAAACACGTCACTGAGTATAGTATCTATTTGAAACAAACTCCATTCCATCTCAAAAGAAATACAACGACATCAATATACCTCTCGGCAATGGTAATTTGGACCAGGAAGCTGGGTAGAATAGAATGTGATAATTCGGAGAAATTGAGAAGCCTGAAGCCAAAAAATACAGAAACCATCAGAAAATTATAGAGAATAGATTCTGCAATATGATATATACTTATTTATTGACAGCTGATGATAAATAGGTTAACGCAAAAATTTCTCTAAATAGGAGCTTATCTTTTGGGGATGTTTACTAATCCTTAATGGAGAGGAACGGGAATTAGGAAAGGGAAAGACTTCCTTTCATGTGTTTACATAGAGAATCTTAGCCTTCCTCAATCATTGTTTCTTATTCCCCTCCATCCCCTTTCCACCCACTTCCTTTACAGATTAGTAAACATGGCCTTTACAAACAACCAACCGATTAGGCGAAGTTGGGAAGAAAACAAAAGTGTGCTTTATCAAACAAACAACTTTCCAAGAACAGAGTATTCCACTATGGTAGAAAATAAGTTTCCTCGAGTGATTTGGTAAACAAAAATTCCACAATTATTTAAACTAAAGTTAAAAACTCAATTCATGTTTCTAAAATGAATTAGAAACACTACTTCCCAAATTATATCACCCATGCTCCTTTCCAATCTACCAGTTTTCTCTTGAATCATTTTCATAACAAATTATTAAAAACTACATAAATTTGCGTAACATGACAAAGTGAATACACAAAATGAACAGACATCACTTACAACTAAAAATGCTAGAACCCTGCACCATACTAGAACTGTGTAGATCTTTTTGCTCTTGAAAATGAAAGGATGGAAAGTCCACTGTAACACAACGTGCACCAAATCAGAGATAATTAGCTAAAGTATAAAACTTTTCTGAAGAATACTACAGCATAACATGAGGATAATTGAACTTTCAAAACAGAGAAGGAATATAAATATAACTCCTGAACCATGCTTAACCTGCTGCTTATGAAAATACTCTGTCTTAATGCACGTAGTACTTAAACCCGTTCTTCCTTTCGAATGAAGAGTATGAACAAACAATATATCTTATAAGCATAACAAGTAACAAATTCCTAGGCCTCTCATCACTGATTCCAATTTGTTGAAGGCTTTATTAGATAAATCCATGCAAATTAAACGACAACTCAAAATGACACACAATTCAATTCAATTTAATTTTAGGCCATATCAAAAACAACTAAAATGATTATTAAAGACAGGCAGATGCCAACTCAATATCAATTTTAATGGCAAATCTAAAATAATGTTAAAGTGTCTTCCTGATAAGATGGAATGCCAGAAACATGTAAAGAGAAAATGAAACCAAAAGCAAAATTGAATACAAGAAGAGAAGGAACCTTACCAAGAAAAAGGACACAAATATAAAGGTGAACAAGGTCTCACTGATAAAAGCTTTGTCTTTCCCAAGTTCCTATAAACACAAATATTCAAAGTAAGAAAGCACTTCCTGCTGTAGAGGTTCATATTATGGTACAATAAGACAAAACTACATGAAAATTACTGAAATAGTTGAACACTCGCAATTCTCCGGTACATCAATGAAGAGAACATAAAGGCAAACAGAAAGAAGCATAATAAACTAATACATACTGGAAGAAGTATGAAGCCAACATCCTGTAGAGTTGGCCCCGGCTGATGTATATAGTGAACTCCTCTAGCAGCCAGACCATGTATGTACTGTAGATAAGAAAAGATCCACACATAAGTCTTGCACTCTTACACATCAATTTAAAAACAGCTAGAGAAAGCAAGAACAATAAAGACAGAAGCCCACAAAATGATAAAAGTTAATCTTTGTATAAATTACAATTCATTTAGATAAATAAGCGATAGTGCAATGACTTATCATGATCATACCACCAAAACAAAAAACGGAATATCTAACAAGCATCGATCAATTAACAACTAATCGAATATTATACAATCGAAGCAAGCAAATGCCGTTGTCAATTCAAAGACACAAATAAAAAATGTCAAAGAAACTAAGGGAATCCAGAATGTGCAAGCGTGAGAGGACATTCATTAAGGACAAATCTTATTTACGCGTGGCCACCTACGTGACCCGATAGAAACTTTATCTTTGGCCAAAAGCATAGATCTTCTCTCAAAGTTCTACTAGGCAACAAACCATGATTGTAACCTTTCAACAATTCCTACTTCAATCATTTCTAGACGAAACTCCTAAAATTTTTCAGATGAAATGGTTAAGTTGACCTATCCTGCACCATGTAATCTCTTGTCAAACCAAAACCAGAACTTAAACCAAAACATGCTGCAGGAAACAAATCAAGTTTTTTTCTGAAACAAATCTCACAGACATGAACGACAGGACTCCAGCTTTCGTCATAGCAAGTATTCTTCTACAGAAAATGAAATAAAATACAAACCTGAAAAACAAGTCCCGCCAGAAGATATTTCCAATTCTCGGCAAGAAGGTTGAGCTCTGTGGTTATCTCTGCGCAAATTCTCTTCCATAGCTTCAAAACCCGAACCCAAAATGAAAAGAAGAAGAGAACCCAAATCAATCACAAGCGCCAAAAAGCACAAAAAGAAAACCTTTGGGCCTAGCAATCAAAACTCAACCGAACCCCCTAAACCCAAAAAGAAAGAAAAGACCAACCTTAGACGACTCACGACCAATGTAAAACGTCATCTTCTTCTTCTTCTTTTGTGTGCAAGTGTAACCACCACTTCCATATTACTTCATAACCAAACTCTTTCCAAGGTCAACATCGCTCATCACCAAATTCCTTACTCAATATATGTGTGTATATATGTATATACCCTTTTTCCCAAAATCAGAAAATCCCACCACCAAAAACCAATCAAACTCAACGACCCTCCAAACCAAAAACGACCAAAACCCGATTCCAATCACAAGATCTGATCAACGCCCACCTAGAGATTAAGATTAAAGAAATCGGAGAAATACTAAAATAAAGGGAAAACCGAAAAAAGGGTCTTTGAGTAGATACAGAATAACGCGTTGTATTGAGGAATCACAGTAGAAAGATAAACAAATCGGAAAAAGAAAAAGGGTTTTCTGTGAATCTCTCTCTTCTTTCTGTGAAAAATATTCTGAGCTTTTTGAGTTGGGTCTGTACGCGAGTTGAACACGGACGAAGCAGTTGAGAAAAATTTCGAAGAAGAAAAAAAGGTTTTCTATTATTATTGTTATTAATAAGCGAGCGAATGACGAAATGAGAAAGATCGCCGCTATGCTTTTGCCTATAAATGCCAACGCGAAGCTTACGCGAACCCTTTTCTCTTATTCTTCTTACTTATATTTTGCTTTGTATTTGTTTATTGTGCTATTGCCAGGAAAGTGAGTGTGACAGCGAGACTATGAGGGGAAAAGTAAAATATGTGAATATATGAAAAAATATATATATAAAATAAAATAAAGATTAAAATGGCTTAAGAAAACGAGGAAAAAGCAAATATTCCCTTTCTCGAGAAGAGTATGTATTTGTTTTCCTTTTTTCTTTTAAAGATATGAAATAAGTTTTTTTTAGAGATTAGTTTATTAGTATTAAGCATAGTAATTTATAATTTAAAATATATTAAGGAACACGTATGTCTAATCAAGACCTAATATACATAGTCGATCCTATGATCTCACGAAAATGAAACTACTTTTTTGTTACCATTGCTCCCAATGTAGTGCTAAATTTATGTGTAAATGCTTTAATTTATCATAGAGTACAAAATTTTGACACCAATTTTGTTAACTTTGAGTCTAATGTTCAATTAATTATTCTTTAAATAATTAATTCACTTTTTAATGCTTAATCAATACCCGTAATTTTAAATGCTTAAATAGTTAAAATTGACTTTAATTATTGAGTAATAAAAATTTCGAAAAATAGCATTATGTATTGTATTGGAGTAAAGCCTAAAATACTAATTAAATAATATATTAGTTAATATTTCATGTTGTTTGTCCATTAAAAAAAAGTACAATTTTACAACAACTAAATTAGATAAATTTTTATCGATTACAATTTATTTTCAAATATACGAAATGGGTTTTTTTTTATAGGAATCAATTGGGGATTTAAACTACGTTCAAGCCAATCCAATAATCATTAAGTAGATCTTTTTTCAGAATTAATCATTAGCCAAAATTGCATCCAATAAATTATACTTATTTATCAATAACCATTCGAAAATTATTAAAAAAATAATAATCATTCGAAATTTAATAAACAAATTGATGATATTAGATCGTCTTTTATTAAGAAAAGAACAAAATTTTCAATTTAAATTTTTTTCTTATAAAATCAGTGATCACATGAAACATGTATAATGAATTGGAATTTTGTACAATGCCAATTTAGTTGGGACACTCAGTCCGGCACGGCCTGCCAAAAATCGAAGCTTGTCTCAAAAAAAAAAATGAAAAAAAAAACTTGAATAATATCGGATACTTTGTGCCTTGTTGGGTTGTAAATTAAAGAGAAAATATTATAGTAATTAATTAATTTGTATCATCAAAGAATAAATAATTTTTTATTCAAAAAAAAAAATATAATTTTTTAATTACGGAAGTACCCTTGCTATTTGTTTCATGGCAAGCGAAGAAAGTGGAGGATGGTATTGGAATTTCACTGGTCACGGGCGTCTCGGCTCGAGAAAGGAGGATAACTGACACCCTCCCTTCCCTCGTTCCGACTTTTAAATTTTTGAAAGTTTGAAAAAAAAAAAGAAAGATAAAGAAAAAGAAGAGGCGTGGTAGTGTACAGGAGAGTACAGCGGAATCTCGAAGTTCCACGACTAACTCAGTGGGACTCAAGTTTTCAGTGTTCTCGTTCTGACCAGCCAATCATCGGGCCAACACCTACACGTGGACATCAGCTCCTCCCCTGTGATTTTATTTAGAACAATTCCACGCTACAGTTAAAACTTGAAAGAACCACTATTATATAACGTGATTAAAATATTTAAAAAAAAAAAAAATTTTAAAAAAGGAATACATGATACTGGCATGTATAACGTAATTATCATCGTTTGCCAACTGGGTATCCTCTTCGTGTATGATTCGAGTCTTATTTAAGTTAATTTATGTATAAATTTTATAATAAAATTTGAAACGTGATTATCATCTTTTGTCATGAATTCATCAAACTAGTTCCCATTATTTAATACGTTTAATGAATAAAAAGTAACAAAGAAAAATTTACTACACAACAACGAGGAGCCAGTTAAGGCTCAAGGAGGGTGACCCCCTCATTTTTTTTGAAAATTGTATTTTGAACCCCAATTATATTTTAAAATTTAATTTGTATTCTTTATTTGCCCTTTCTGAATTTATATAATTATAATTTTTACCCTTATTTATAAAATAATTCAATAATATACCTAATATGACCCATTTTTTTTTTTGAATTTCTGAACTTATATTATTTTAAAGTATTAAATTTTGTCTAAAATTCTGATAATTTTTGTTTAGACTCACTTTAAATATTCTTTTTAATTCCATATTAGTTTATGTTGATTAATTCATTTCAAAATTAATTAAAAAAAATTTAGTATATGTTTCCCATAAAAAAAATTTATTAATTTTATTATTGCTATGCAGTCCTACTATTTGACACGTAGACTAACCATGAGTAAAATGAACTATATTGTTATAATATGTTGATAAAGTCCGAATGTCTAATAATGAGATTTTGATAATGAATTTAATATTTCTCAAAAAAAAAAAAATGCAATGTTTGAGCAACACTCGATGAAAACTCTATAGCGAAAATCCATGTTACTATAGTTATGAAAATTACAAAAGAACTGATTATGAAACCTCCACATTTGTCGTTCCAAAAATTCTCGTAGCTAAACTATTAATTGTTATTTTAATTATAATAGTTTATCAATAAACCAAAATTTAATTGTCAAAAAGTTAAACTTTTTGAACAAAATTACATGTATAAATATATCTTTTAAATTCCAGGAGATGTTTACAAAAATATTTTCAATAAAAATACTGGTAATACTATCATAAATCGATCTGGAGGTGTTAATTGTTATGAATGTTGTTGAACTAACAAATATTTCTTATATTTTGATTCATTTGAATAGTATTTGATTATGATAAATAAAATTAATGGTTCTCAAAATGCTTAAATGCCAAGAACATCTCCAATGCGATGTCAAATCTATGTATCAACATTATAATTTAACATAAACACAGACAATTCTCTTTCAACGTAAGTCATTTTTTATACTAAATTTGACATATGCTATAGTTAATGTCTAATTACCAAGCATTAGCTTATACGGATGACTATATATCACAATTAAAATTTAAATAAATAATAGTTTGAATATTTAGCACGTCATTTAGCATTGTTTTCTCAAATTACACTATTAATAGGTGTCAAACCTTTCTCTCGAATTGCTTGTATTTCTGTTTTTCTTTATTTTCTTTTTTTTTTTTTTCAATTTTGTCCTCCACAGAACATATGTAATTATATTTTTTGCGCATATGACCATTCATTGAGGTCAAATATACAGTCAAGTTTTTTATCAGCTATTGCGGGTCCTACGTTAGACCTTCATTGATTAACATTATGAAAATGGAAAATGGTTGCTGATGTTATTGTAATTTTCTCAGCACTCTCTCTTAATCTTATATGATTAGTAAATTTGGTATATAATAAAGCGCAAAATTTATAATTAAATGTCTAATTTACTTGATAATAAAAATAAAAATATAATATATTCCATAACTGAAATTTTTTAAAAAATAGACATTTAATTATAACATTTAAAACATATATACCTACTTAAACCAATTTAAAAAAATTAGTTATTCACCTAATTTTCTCATCTTTTTTTATACAACGATATTTTCTTATACTTATAAGAGCATCGAATCAATGAGCAATTAAAAAATCATCATTTATTTATTTATTTATTATTTCAATTAAGGATAGCAATTCGAACTTGATACACGTAGAGTGTAGATTAGGAAGCCAAACTAAGCTTGCACTTCAATTTTTAAACACCAATTAATATGGAAAATGACTTTGTCTATTTCTTAATAAATTGAAATACAATATAGATGAATTCATAATAAAATTGTCAGATAATTAGTCAGGACAAGTTATTGGTTTTGGTACAATAATGTTTGACGGCTTTCGAATTTGCAATAAATTTATAAGGTTTTAATAGAATTGAACAAGTGGCTTCACTGGTTATATCACTTGATCGAATCAGCTAATTAGTGTAGATAGGGGTTGTTGGCTACAAATGTCTTCCTTCCAATTAGCACTTCATAAAAGCCATCTGTACTTATTAAGTATTGGAAAAATAACTAGCTAAAATAAAATCATAATAATGGAGACAATAAAATAAACCACGTAGAATTTTGATGAAATTGATTAAAAATATGAATTAGTCACCCGTTTTTTTTTTTTTTTTGAAATTAGGCAAGGGAAAAAGGGATTCGCCTATTGTGAGGAAAAGTATTCTTAGTTTTTCTACAAGGGAAAGACTAATAAGGAGATTCCAATGGTAAGCTTCGTGGTCTTATATTATAGTTAATCTGTTAAAGTAATCACTATTTGGTCGCGCAAAAATTATTTACTAACCACCAAATTTTCACATCGCCTGATTTTGATGTGACGTGGTCTCTTAAATTTAAATTCGCTAAATCCAGATACAGCCCTAAGAACTTTAGGAGAGTCTCGGCCAAAAAACAATGACCAAGTCAACTGCAACTTATTTAAATTTCATTAAGTGTACCTAATTGGTTGACAACCTATAAATCTACTAAAGGCAACCAAATGTTGGTCTTACATAATTTCCACTAGTTTGGTTGCCGCTGGACAATTGGCAACCATTCAGATTTTTTGGTCAAGAGCAAACTTATGCCAATAATAACAACAAAATTAAATAATATGCAAAGAAGATGGTTCATATAAATTAACTGTAAACATTTACTACCCATAAAGTCTTTTTTGTTTTTATCATATAATTTTCATTCAATTTATCAGCCTTCTAGATATTTGCAATATACTCCAGCCCAGCAGCCCAGGTTACCTTAAAAAAAATATATAAAGAAAAAAAATGATCTTTTAGATCGAAAATAAAATACTTTAGACGATTTTCTTGATAAGGTATATCTAGTTTTAACATAATATTTGAACCAGTTCCCTTGCATTCATCATTTATTTATTTTTTTCCCCTGTGGTACACTTCTATTATTTTAGTGAAGGAAAAGAAAAAATTTCCTCCCCCTTAAATTAAACCTCAAGTCAAATTCATTGCTGGTGGAATATGCAGTGAGGCTGAAGAGACAACTAAGCTGGGTGTCACCCACGAAAGCAAATTAGCATTATTTCTTCTTTTTTTTTTAAAAAAAAAATGCGATGAGAAATACTTAAAGTTTCTTATTCATTAAATTTCCATTTATTTTTGTGTTTTTTTCTTATGGTGACCAATTTACCGATTTAATAATGTTAGACAAGTACCTGCACATGGGTACACGTCAAACATCCCCCAGAACTAGATGAAGCAAATTAACAATTTTATTAAAATTGAATATATAGGATACAACGATAAATTATATTTTTAAGGGTTTATTGAAAGGAAGAAATTACTTTAGAATTAGCTATCCCAAGATTCCCGACTGATTCCTGGGCCAATTGTAATTAGCTGATACATTTATCATCTAGTTTAATCAAATTTGATTATTTTTTCTTTTCATTAGAGGACTAGGCATCCTTGTCAATTTAATATATACTGGTTCTAATTCGTGTCAGGCAACTTTGATTAACCGTCAAAAAAAAAAAAAAAGAGGATAATTTGTACTTAGAGACTTTTTAATGGATACCATTGTGCTAATATATTGCTCTTTTTAATTTTTTTGGGAATGAATATTACATATATAAAAATCAAAATGGTTATCTTAATTCTTATGTAACATGGGGAGAAGGTACATATACATTTATTTACTATTAAGCAATAGTTTTTTTTTTTTTTTTAAAAAGAAAAGAATAGGTAATATGTGGTTAGTAAATTGTACGAAGAAATTCAAATGCAAGGAGGGCATAACAAATTGGACTAATCAAATCAAAGGGAGTTAGTCAAGGGTCAAAGGTGGTTATTTAGATATAGCCGACGGAACCGACCCGTCCTCCTCGTTAAGGCGGCGCTTTATTCGCTTATTCTTTTAACCGAACCTGACCAGACAATAAACGGCCCCGACGCCTTCTTCCACGTGATCACCACCTTTTCCCCACGTGCTTCCCAACCAATTATGAATCAATGAATAATATATAATTCCCATCTTAATAAATTAATAAGCACATACACAGGAAGAATGGTATAAGAAGAAGGCGAAATGCTGTTTTTTCACTCTCTAGTTTCATTCATTATCACGTGGATTTTTTTACAATTCTTTTAGTATTAAAAAGCAGAATTGAATCATAAAATCAATATACCAAGCAGTGCAGTGAGATTGATAAATATAAAAGGGACTACTAAATAGATTGCTGTACTATTACTCAGAGTCACTAATTTGAATCAAACTATATAGCTTAGTGAAATAGGCAAAAGAATCTAAATTACATTACAATTTTATGCCGTATTGTATGAAAATCTTTCATTTTGGTCTCAATTTGAATCATTGTACGCACAAATAAGACTACTCATTTTTTTTTTAATATATAATAAAAACGGCCTCCTCTTGACTCAAAGTAAGTGCTAACAAAAAATAAAACATATGAGTTATTATATTTCTCGTACAGAAATAAATAACAAGGACCAACAAATTGTAGTTCTCACCACTTGTTCTTATTGTATTTTTGGCAGACTAAATTCTATAGTATCGACACCAATTTAGAGTTCATGCCAGAAGGGAAAAAAATACGTCCACTAATAAATCTAGATCAAAGAAAGATCTTTAATTTAAAGTTCTTTAATTTAAGATCAAGTGAATAAACTTCAAATCCATCCAAAAAAATGGTATTATATCCAAATTTAGATCTGAGATTGTTAAAAAGCTAAAAAAAAAAAAAAAAAAAGAAACAATATGGTAAAGGAGGAACAAGATGGAGAGGAGAGGCCAGCAAGAGGAAGGAAAGGCTTTCTCTCCAGCCTCCATAAAGAGCTGCACTGGCACTCTTTGTTGAAAGAAAATATCGATGAAAAGGAGGAGAGGCTACTGGCTGATGCTAGAAGACTAAGACTCTACTTCAAATGCTTCGGAATATATAGGACGAGCATGGTGTGCCAACTTGATCTAAAGGGAACAAAAATCAAAAGTATTTCAATTATAGAAATGACCTAACTCAAAACTTGATAGACATAATTAAAATTTTCCAAGTTCAATAAGGTAAAGACTTGTCAGACTAGTTGTAACATGCAATATATAAGGTTACAAACGTTTATAATAAATTTTTTCAATAAATAATGTTACCAAAATATTATGCTCCAACTTTGAGTAGAATTTCAGTTGTACTTCAGAACAAAGGATTGTTAACCGTCGAGGGCTGTGTTCCACACAGAGTCCTTAAAACTGATTCGCTCCCTCCACCAGAATGCTTGAGGATTTTGCAAGCGTCAGTCTCCCAGGATACAACGACGAAGAGCAGCAGGTGAAGCACCAACACCTCCACTCTACGAACTGGATTGCTTTGAACTCAAAATTTCTAGACACTCGAAAAGCTCTAGCTAAAAAAAAACTGAGGAACTCAAGAACACTTGAGAGAGAATAGTAAAGAGAAGAAGGCTTCTGTTTCTTTGTTTTGGTGTGTGGAATGAGGATGGAAAGCTCACCTTTTATAGTCTCCAAGGAGGGACTTGGTAGCAAAACCAGAAAAATTTTCCATTAATCTCAAAACGTTTTCCAGAAACTAGAAAGGTTTCTGTTACTAACGTTTCATTAAACTGTGTAATAACATCCAAAACGTTCAGTTCATTCTGGTTCATAATGGAAAGAAAAAAAAAAATATTAGGCCACAACAAAAGGTTGGGCTTACTGGTCCAAGTTTCGGCCCGACATTCGTGTCCGCAGGTGCGGGTACACACGAGCCCATACAAATTCAGGCCCAACCCCGAAGATTTGCACCCCTCCCTGCGCGCGCCTGAGAGAGCATCTGTGGTTGTTATTCTTACCACCATCACAAAACAAGGTTCTATATAAACCACTTGCACCATGCATTTCCCACCAATGTGGGATTATAATATTTTCCTTTCATTTTCCATTTCAATGGTGCACTTTTGAGCAATAATTTCTCATTCATCCGTGTACCATTTTGAGCGTGTGAATATACGAAATCGATGTCCTCGCAGAGGAGAACAAGAATTCACTAAGATCTTTCATCAACAAGTTGTGGATCCCACTCAATTTTTAGCGTCAAAATGGTCCATGAAAATGGGTTTTATAACAAATTTAATCTTTAAAATCCACTTGGGCTTCCAAGCCCAAACCAAGCCCAAATTGTTTCCTTAACCCATTTTTCCAACAAGACTAACTTTAGAGAAAGCAAAAACTAGTTTTGAAAATAATTTACTTGCTGTTTAATTACAAGAAAATAGAATTTATGTCTCCTCTAAGGCCTACGTGGCTCCACCTCTGACACCCTGGACAATATATTGCTATAGTGGTGGTTGGTTTCATTCAACAAGGTTAAAAACTTATTTTATTTTCAGACATGATGTAACCTATATGAAATATGAAAATTGAAAATTCATCAAAATCTTTAGAGGAAAAAAAATCAAATTATGTACGAGTCTGTATGGGATAACTTTTACTTATATTTTTATATAGTAGAATAAAAGAAGTTAAAGTCATAACTTTTAGTATACTGTTTGAATGATATATTTGAAATTTTGATTTTGTCATTTATTAAAATAAAGCTAAATATGAAATATAATTTTTCATTAAAAAAATCTATATTTTCTTTGAAACTCTCCTTAAAAAAGTCACATGAGTTTGGCTTACTCTAGAAGAGTTTACATAACCCAGAAACTCTTCTCATATTTCAGCTCAGAAACTAAAAAATATATTCTAAAAATCATGACAAACAGGTCCATAGTTTAAGACAAATATTTTAAAATTTTAATAATTAGTTGTTTTATTCAAGGAAAGTTTACTTCCTAATAATTAAAGTTGATTAAGGAAAGTTTTAAAAATATGATGAAGTTGTTTAGGTCAAAAATGATGAGTAATGGTCATCAAGTTGGCACACCACGCTCGCCCTAACTATTCCCACTTATTTTCAAAACTAGTTTTTGCCTTCTCTAAAATTAGTCTTTGCCTTGTTGAATTTGTAAAATTTTAAGTATGTCCATCAAGTTTTGAGTTTGGTCATTTCTACGATTGAAAAACTTTTGATTTTTATTTCCTCTGGATTACATTTTTGGTTTCGCTCCCTGGTCAACCAACAACTTTCGGACACATATATAGATGAATTTCATTCTTCTATCTTCGTGAAGATTAAGCAATATATACTTTCCTTTATTTATCTCATTAACGCGCGCTTACGTAATTATTTTAATGTAACGTAATAACAAGTTTCCATTAGAAAAGCCTCCAAAATAATGCTACACACATCATTCAAATTATTTTTTCCATATAATTTGTTATAATCCTTAGCATTTCTCTTTTCGATAATTCTTGTTGTTACGTTTGAAATAAAATAAACTCTATGAAATTGCGACACAAAGTGCAATACAATTTAATGCAAGAGAAACAAATAGTTAATGATCTTTAAAAATTTCTTATATCATGCATGCTGCATCACTTGTCTTGCAATCCCCCCCCTCAAGAAAAAAGTCCACGACGTGTGGAAAGCTATTTCTACCGAATTAATAGGCCCATGCACTAAGAATTCTTCAAATATTCACCTCATTTTGTTTCATCGGCTTGTTTTTTATGAATGGCACCAAGCTTTCAAGCAACCAAGAATCAGTGCGACATCAGTAGGACCACATAGAGAAATTCCGCTACATACAGAACCATAGAACATGGTGGTAGCTAGAGTGTCTAGTCTTTATATATAATTATGTGTGTGTGTGTGTGTTGTGTAATGACTGGTCAATCTGATACCACAGAAATGTCGCTTCACATATTTTTGACTTGAATATTGCTTCGGTTTTTAATTTTTTTTAAAATATAACCTCTTCATAATTTATGCATTTAAGAAAAATGCAAAAGTGTACAACTTCTCAGTTATCACAATTTTTCATTCTCAATAAGAACATTAGGTCTCAAGATGATGTGGTTGTATTTCCCACGTTAATCTTGAAAGGAGAGATATTTGGACAATGTTTACTTGTGCAGCATAAGACAAAATTTACACAAGGGATAAATCATAAACTATAGGATGCACGCATGATAATTGACAAATCAAAAAACTTTAATAAAATTTGAAATAAAGCCGAAATTTAACATTATGACCTACCAACCTCCGAAAAAAGGAGCTAAATAACTTATCCTTACATGCTCTATTGACAGTTAGCTTTTTTCTCCAATAAGCATCCATTAGATTAGTGATTATATGTTGATCAACATGCTGCCCATGACACCCAACTACTTGGTCAAAATATAAAAAGTTTGACTCTATAGCACACCAAAATTTAAAAATCCATACATATGATTAAGAAGGCCCACCACAAAATCTGTTCCACTTCAGTTAGCAACTTGTTTGACAAAAAACTAGCACATATGTACATTGTTTAAATTTCAAAACAAAAAGAAAGAGAGAGATATATTTTATTTCAAAAACATCAACTTTGTATCAAGAATTCAAATTTCAAACCCTCTTCTGACAAAAATTACTATCTTACAAATAGAATAGATATTTAGAATCCTATGGTGAATATGCTAAGCAAATGTCACCCAAAACCAAAGAAAAAAGAAAAGAGAGAGAGAAAAAAAAAAAAAAAGAAAAAAAGAAAGAAGTTTCGGGATTGATTATTGTCGTTGACAATAGAAATTGAAAATGTCCAAACTCGTAGCTAAGAAATGTAGCTTTGTGATATGATTAAAATGTTTTGGAACCATTATGGTATTGAGATAAAGATTGGGGTCTGCCAATGAAGTTAATTCCAAGACCGTGACGGACTGGTCTTTCTTCAAAGATACAGAAAATTTGCCTTTTTCTTGAAGGGAAAAGACTTCTTCTAGAATGGCCGAAATGTAAGCCCACGACTCAGAAATCCCTCCTCCTTTTGGGGATGAGAAATTTATGTCTAGTGTTAGTTTTAAAATTATTTTCATAACTACTCGTTTTAACTTTTTTTTCAAAAGTACCAACTTTTATGTTCCACGTTTCATATGTAAAATACGAGTAATCCATATTTACAATGTAAATTTTATCTATGAGGTATATATTTTATGTATAAAATATGAACGATATATATTTACAATATAAATGTTTATAACGGTTTATATTTTTTATTATAAATTTAACCTATGGTATACATTTTAAAATGCGTGTCAATTTTTAATGTAAATTCTATTCATGAAATGTAGACTTTGGTATATATTTAATGAATAAAATATATACTGTGATATATATTTTATGTATAAAATAATGGTAGTCTACATTTCTCCAAAAACGAGTATAAAAAAGGTATTTAATAAAAATAAAAAACGAATATTTATGAAAATATTATTTTTAAAACGGGTATTTATAAACTTTTTCCTTTGGGGATATCTGCACAAATAACTGACATCAGGCCATTCGAAAAAATGTCAGTTATTTATTTGCTTATTTATGGAGAAAATTATTACCAATTTATAAATAATGTGATTAGTAGTTATCAAATATTGTACAAAAGATTATAAATTTTATAACTAATAAGTAGCCTAAAAAAGTCATTTAGATCCAAAAATCTCTAAGTTATTCCTTAGTTAGGTCCAAATGTGAAAATTAAGCTTTGTACAATATTTTTAGAAAATAAATTAGAAAAATACAGTGGGTTCTATTTTTTTAAGATCTAGTACCTTTTTTATTAGAAAATGCTATTTTAAAAAAAATAATTTAGAAAAATTTCATTTTATAAAATGGTAACTAGTAACCGGTAACCAATTTTCAAGTACTGATAATTAGTAATCAAAAATATTTATAACTAGTATATAACTGGCAACTAATAACCGGTTTTTAGAATCCAACAACTAAAAAATATTTTTAAAATGATATTTTTCTAATTTTTTAAAGTGATATTTTCCTATTATAAACCGTACAGTAATTGAAAAAAAAAATAAAAAAAGCCCGTATGTTTGTAGATCTTTTTATTTTTTATATGTAAAAGTGTTAGAAACACAGTCCAAAATCCCTCGTGTCTACCTTGCTTAGCCCCATTTTGGATTACTTTTAAATGCGCTTTTAGCTTTCAAAAATGGGCAGAGAAAAAATGAGGAGGAAGAAACATTCGATGAATTTCTGCTTTTGGTTAACAGATTTCAAAAATAGTTTACTATTTCAAACAAAATTTAAATAGTTGCTTTCTAAAACTGATCATGTTACAACGATAAAAACCCGTCTAAAGTATCATTTTAAAACAAATACAATCCCTCATTTACCAGTAACTTATATATTACATGGGGAGAAGGGATATGAAAGCATTCTTGGGGAACTAAGTGACACTTTGCCCTATGGAAGTCGTCGGTACTCTTCATGGGGTAAAAACGGTAACTAGACCTCACATGAACGAGTATAATACTTGGTTAGAAAGGTTGAGCGGAGCTGAAGATGCTAACAGGGCATAAGACTTTCTGCAATAGGCTTAAAAGGTGGACGGAGTGAGGGCAAGGTAGGGCTGCCCTTTTTTGGTGGGAAAAAAAGGCGAGACAAGATCTTGGAATTGAAATGAGTCTCTTTTCATTGTATAAGTCAATGCTAAATCTATCTAACCCATGCTACGTTAGAAAAAGACCTTTGGAACTACGCTCAATCACTCAGTCGAAGTAATAGCTAGTATGGAGGGTGCCTTTGGAACATTGCAGTAAAAGGG